>JASDQU010681456.1:16262-32251 GCA_032191745.1 Picea mariana
TCAATACCTTTCTAGCAATTGTTTGTTTGCTCAATTCTGAGCTCCAAGTTGAAAGTTATGGTCCAAAGAATTTTAGGTTGTTTTACCCAATTTATCCTTGTATGCTACAAGTGTCTTCTTTCTCTAACTACGCATTTATACATACTCAGATCCTAAATCTAGATCCATGGTTATTTTCTATGGTTCATAATTTTTCCATAGACTAATCATGTGCCCCAAACAGACCTTTGAGAAAGGAGTTATGCCCTCTGGAAGTAATCTGGTGCCAAAATTTTACTCTTATTGTTTTGGTTGTAACTTTCTCATACGAGTTCTATTTTGTGAACAATTTAGATCATTGGAAATGTCCCCTCGAGCTCTTTTATTTTACCTATAGAGACAAGTGTATTCTGGTACACTTTGTTCACATGGGTTTTGATCGGCTAAAAATGTCATTTAGGGCCTCAAAATTGCCTCGCAAGTTAATGACCTTTAAAAATATGAAATATTCCAAACTTTTTATATAAAACTGACTATTTTCCTTTTGTAACATCATTTTAAATATGAGTCGTTGTTCTCAAATCATGCAGAATATGAGTCGTTGATATTTTCTCCATCGGTCATCGGCAATCAACGCTTCCCTTTGGATGTGCACAACATTTCTCCCAATCTGTCGACCCGACCGTCGACCATCGACCCATTCCTTTGGAAACCTATTCACACTACATTGTTAAAACAGTCATTAGTCGTCGACGATTTCCCTTGGAAAATGGAACTCATCACCAATTTGTTTGATTCCCAACCATCGACAGTCGCTAATGACTGTAAAAAACACTTTCTCAATTCGATCAACCCAACCATCGTTCGTCAACCACTTCTGGGATAACGTGGAAATTGCTGACATGACATGACACATGGACATTGGCATGGCATGACACATCATCCTGAGGTGTCAACTGGGATGGCGTGGAATGAAAGTGGATGTTGATGTGGCATGACATGTCATCACCCTCTTTCCTTCATCTCTCATCGTCAGATTCTCTTGGGAAACCTGAACACATTGTCTAATTCTACCAACGCCCAACCATCATCCCGTCGATGATTTCTCTTCGTCGACATTCAACTTATCCCCAAATCGGTCGATGCCCGACCATCGGCCTATCGGTTTTTGGTGATTTTTGTGGGTGAATGAAAACACTTCATCAAATCTAGCCAATGCTTGACCATTGGCTCATCGTCCATTGGTAATTCTGTTTGGCAACCAAACCAAATTATTTGACAATTCAGTCGACCTGACCATCGACCGTTTCTCTTGGAAATTTCCAACACTTATACATTTTGACCAAATAGCTGATTAATATGGATAGTTGATCTTCAAATAGAAATGATATTAMTGAATTTTTCCCAACTCTATTGACAAACCTGAACTATCGATTTGATCCGTTTCACAAATCCCTAGAATGAATATTGGTCATTGATCAACCTCAACCTCCCAATAGTCAACAATGAATCTGGACTGTTGAATCTTTGACTTCTCCAATTTGCAAAAATGAATCATATCCATTGATATTCCCAACCTTCCAAATGTTTGAAACCTTWTAGATTTTTAAATTTATATAAATGAATCTAATTCGTTGATCTCATGATCAAACGTGATATCATCTGTCGATTCACAAAAACAACCATTAAAAATCGAATTTTTGACCTTCGAGGTTGAATTTAGCTCTACAATTTGCAGATTCACACCCCAGATCATCTCTTAAACCRTTCASAGGATTTTAAACTCAAATTTACTAATAAATTTGAGGAATTTCACTTTAATTCTTCTCTATTTYCCCCCAAATTCGTCATAGAAAATTCTATGACAACGAATTTTATCCAAATTTGCATTGGTTCTTGGCCCATATGGGTCTAGTGTTTGAACCAAAATCTCTGATACCATCTTGTAATGTACCCAGCCTCCATTTCAACACCATTACGTGTGGTATACACATTAAAATTAAGAGTTTCTACTGTTTTAAATTCTTGTAGCTTACTAGCCACATATCACACATGGATTTCACCGTTTGACTGATACCACAATTATAAATGCATCTAAAATTTTAAATTAAAACATGTATGCAACTGTTCAAGCAAACATTAAACACACAACATTCATATAAACCAATTTTACAGTGGAATAATCATAAACAACACAACAAAAACACTTATATGTTAATAGTTACCCAAATGGATGCATACGAAGGATGAGCCTCCTAGCCATAGGCGCTACTGATCATTTTCTCTCATCAGCAGGCCACCCTTGAGTTGAGGATATGAGTTCACAAGGAGATCCGACCCACTATCTTTCCACTCTCCACACACAACATTCCCAAAACCCAGGTTCTACTCTCACAGCAGTACCAATTATCCATCTCTCTCTTTTCCCCACAACATGCACTACCCAAGGAATACACCCCCTTCACTACTCACAGTCCCTCGGGTTGTACCATTAGTTTATCGGGGCCCCTAGTGCACTTGTTTGGCCAAGAAATCTCAACTAGGGACCTTCATCAACTCTCAGCTTCCCAAGGAGTTCTCCCAACAGCCTTTACTAGGCTCTTTAGTCACTTCCTCAATAGAAAAAACACACTACAGGATTATAACCTATATTCCAGGCATACATGCCTCTTTTTCAGCATAACCACAACCCAACAATGGCTACCTTCGATAAAAACATGTTTGGTGATCTTCCCAACACTCAGCTCCTCTCTTGTTGTCCAAAATATGCCTGTAAAAATTGTCTCTCCTCTCTAATATAATTTTTTCTTCTTCCTTTCTTACTTGACTCACACTCTTCTCAAGGATGATTATACTCATGCCCACTCTCTCCAATAACTATGGGATGTGACCATTCACACACACCCTCTTACATGAGTTAACGATTGGATTCTCATACACTCAATCAGAAAATATAAGGTTATACACAATGATAATAATTCAGGAATGTGGGTTGGATTAATACCCATCAATAATTCCCCCCTTGGACCCCTCTCTCTCATCTAATCCTAGCTCAATGTTCATAATATGAAATTCGACCCTCGACCACATTAAATCAATACAAGATCTTTTGTAAGGTACCATATGTAATATCTTATGCAGAAACATGAATATTTAGGAATTATCAAGGGAACAACAAAATATTGAGAGAGAAATATGAGAAATATCACCAGAAATAATACCTTTATTCAAAGAAAGCAATGTTCACTTTCCTCTTCGAGGGGGAAACCTCCAGCAGAGTAGAGCTCTATTACAATATTTTCTCAAGACAATCTTTCTCATACCTCCTACTCTTATTTATACTACTTCTATCTTCTAAAGAACATTCTAGAGGAAGATATTTCTAGAAGCAAAAGCTTCTATTAGGTCTTCTTACATTGACTTGTTCACATTTATTTAATAGGCCTTATTAACTAATGTTGGCCTTTCTTAAATGGAAAATATATCATGCTAACTAATGACCAACTAATATGGGTTAGGGTTAAATCCTAACATTCCCTACTCCTTCAAAAACATCCTTGTCCTCAAGTTTGAAGATGTGGAAATTGTTGCAGTATGGTCGTCGGCTCCCAAGCTGCATCCTCTGGATATGTCCTTCCACTTGATCATCACTTATTTGATAGTTCAGCCACACAAGTGACACTCACACACATTGAGGATGGATTTTTGTTGCAACCAAATGGATCCTTTTGTCTAAATCAAGTGGGATGGTTTGAACCTTGCAATTCTGACCCACCACTTTCTTCAAACAAGAAACATGGAACACCAAATGTATTTTGGAGGCAACCAAAAGTGCCAGTTTATCGGCAACTGGACCAATATATTTGATAATCTGATAAGGGCCATAAAATTTGGGTTCAAACTTGTGGTGGCCATGGTATTTGAGTGAGGTATTCTTATAAGGTTGGGTTAGAGAAACACCTAATCACCTTCTTGGAAAACCCTTTCGGAACATTGTTGGTTAGCATGTTGCTTCATATGATTTTGGTCCATGTAGATTTATCTTCCAAATCCATGAGGGTAGATTGTCTACCTTGCAACAACTTATCAATATCCTAGACCTTTGATGTTCCTGGAAGATATCAAGTTATTGTAGGTGGTTTTTTTCCATACACTGTTTCGTATGGTGTCATTTTGGTTGTTGTATGATAGGAAGTGTTGTACCACCATTATTCCAATGGTAACCATTGCACCCACTGACTTTGTTTGTCTGAGGAAAACAAAACAAGTAGGTTTCCAAACATTTATTGACAAATTTAGTTTGGCTATCTATCTAGGGGTGGCATGATGTGCTCATGTTCAATTGTGTTCCCTGTAATTTAAACAATTTTTTCGAAAATGTGCTAGTGAAAGTCGAGTCAAGATCATACAAAATGGATGTTGGCATGTAATGAAGTTTGAAAATATGATCAATGAAAACTTGTGCTACGATAATGAGCGTAAAAGGGTGTGGTAAGGAAAAAAAAATGTGCATACTTTGAGAGGTGATCGACCACAACCATGATGACTAACATGTTTCCCGCTTTTGGAAGGCCCACGATAAAGTCCATGAATATGTCAGTCCAAATAGAAGATAGAATGGCTAACGGTTGTAGAGATTCTGAGGTCTTGAAAGTTTCACCTTGTTGCATTGGAAAATATCACATTCTGTGAAAATGGTAAGGGTGTCCTTCTTCATGCCTTTCCAAAAAAAATAATGGAAAGAACGAGCATATGTATTTTGGAATCCTAAGTGAAACGCAATAGCAAATGAATGCAACTCATTTAAGATATTGGGATTAAGTGTTGAAGTCATAGATAGAACCAAGAGCTCTTTATACCAGAGAATATTGCCTTTGCAAGTGTATTCAGTGGGTGCTTTAGGGTCCTTCTGAATTCATTGAATTACCTATAATATGGTTGGGTGGGTTATCCACTCTTGTCGAACTTCCTCAATCCAATTAGGAATTGGTAATGATAAGACAAAGAGAGAACCTTCATCCTCATATTGTCTTGACAATTCATTTGCCACTACATTTTATTTTCCTTTTTTATATATGATCTCATAATAATAGCCCATCATTTTGGTCAGCCACTTGTTCTGTTTTGAGGAGGATAACCTCTACTTTAAGAAAGACTTCAGATTATGGTGATATATTTTTATCTGAAAATGATGTCCCAATATATATGGTCTCCAAGTGTGCATAACATGGAGAATTCCCATCATTTCCTTTTCATATGTAGATTTTCCCAAATTGTGGCCACTGAAATCCTAGCTAATGAAAGTAAGAGGTCTACCTTCTTGTGTTAGAACTGTGCCAATACCAGTGTCTGAAGCATCAGATTCCACAATAAATATTTTTTTGAAATCAGGGGTTGTTAAGACGAGGGTAGTGCACATGGCCTGTTTTAAATATGTGAAGGCCTGCTCCACTGCCAGTGTCCAATGAAATGCATTCTTCTTAAGAAGTTCCATCAAGGGATGGGAAATTTTTCCATAATGGTGAATTTTTTTTGTGTAATATCCTGTGAGGCCCAGAAAAACCCGAAGGCATTTCAAGGTCGTGGGTATTGGTCAATTATGCATAGCTTGAATCTTTTTGGGTTCCACTCTTACCCCCTCACGGCCCACAATGTGTCATAAGTATTCGACCTCACTTCCCAAAAATAACACTTGTTTTTTTTGAAAAACAATTGATTGTCCTATAACAATTGGAGTACTTTGTCCACATGGTGTACATGGGCATCCCAAGTGTGGTTGTAAATGAGGATGTCTTCGAAGAAAACCAAAAAAAACTTCTAAAGGTAGGGATTCAAGAGTTTATTCATGAGACTTTGGAAGGTATATGTGGAATTTCAAAGTCCAAAAGGCATTACCAAGAATTCATAATGGTCGTCATGAGTTCGAAAAGCGGTCTTTGGAATATTTGCTTCATTCATCCGAATCTGGTGATAGCCTGAGTGAAGATATAATTTTTTGAAGAAATAGGCACCCTGGAGTTCATCCAATACGTCATCAATGACATGAATGGAAAACTTGTCCTTAATGGTCAATTTATCAAGGGAACAAAAATATGGATACATGCACTAAGAACCTTCTTTTTTTGATACCATCACAATAGGGGATGAATATGGTTTGGTACTTGGGTGAATTACACTGGCCTCTGGTATTTCCTAAACTATTTTTTCTATTTCATTTTTTTGAGCAAATGGATACCATAAGGGGTGTACATCAGGGGAATGACTTCCTGGAAGGAGAGGGATGTTGTGATCATGTTCCACCCAGGAGGGGGGTAAATCCATGGGTGTCTAAAAGACCCTATGGTGCTTTTCCTTGACCATTTTCAAATCAGGATGTACTGTTGGATATGATTGATCACATACCCGGATGGAATTAAGTTAAGAAATCACATTATGGTGGCATTTCTTCAGGATTTTCTCCATCCGGTGAGAACTAATAATTTATGGGGATCTATCATGTAGGCCTTGGAGGGTATAGATGTGAGAATATTGAGTAAAGATCATATATAACTCCTGATAATCCATGGTAATTGATCCCAGAGTGTGAAGTCATTCAACACGCAACAAAATATCATGATCACCCATGGAAATAAAAAAAATATATGATTTTTCAAGTTATTGTCGCCCATTTGGAGTTTGACATTCTCATAGCAGCCCCCACATTTAATTGTAACCCCATTAGCTATGATAATTATAAAATTATAAATTGGTCTAACAAAGAATTTGACATGCTCAATGATCCTACGATAAATTAAATTGTGGGTGATACCACTATTAATAAACACCACGACCGACCTTTGTTTGATGTAGCCCTTGATTTTTAATGTGTGTGGAGAAGAAATACCTACGAGGGCATGGAGAGATATGACAGGTTCCCCCAATTCCACAAGATATGTAGTTGGATTTGGGATGGGGGAAGTTGGTTTTATGTCCTCTGGGTTTGGGGCCTCACCTAATAGGCTGTCCTCGGAGGAGGTGGAAGTGGACCCATCAATCTAGAAGAAATTTTGCTCACGACATTTATGGCCTCGCGAATAATTTTCATCACAATAATAACAAAGTCCTTGCTTCTGGCATTTAGCCATTTATGTGGGAGATACATTTTGTACTTTCAAAGTTTGGGTAAAAGAAGGGGTATCCCTTGGACAAGGGCGGTTGGGAGCTACATAATGAAGGGGTTGGGCATGAATAATGGTCTCACCCTCCAATTCTAATTTGCACACCTGCAACCAAGTAATAGGATGGTGCATGAAAACATGATCCTGAATGGCATCCTTTAAGCCATTGAGGAATCATTCCAGATAAAATGCATCAGATAAGCCCTCATTTATGATAGCCAACTGTTCAAATGCATTGATGAATTTTGCTACTGACCATGTTTGTTTCATCTTGGTGAGTCATCCTAAAAATGGCATTCCCTATCAAAACGAGAACAAACTATTTTGGTGAACATGGTCCAATTTGGTTTTCTTAGATAACATTTCTTATGCCATTACCACCATTTCCATCATTCTTGATCCAAGCACAGAACCCCCACATGGAGTTTGGTCTCATCATCCCTAATATCATGGAGGGAGAAGTAGTGTTCCATTTCGGATACCCACCTGACTGGGTCTGATCCATCAAATTTATGCATCTCAATTTTGGGAAAGATGAGTATTCTCGTAATGGAAAGAATGAGTATCCTCATAGTGGTACTCCTCGTTCTTACCCATGATGTGTGACACAAGTTCATGGACTTGTTGGGTGAGGGAGTTTAGGTTTTGGGAGATGGGATTCAGGCTCAGGTTGAGAGAGTTCATGTTCTCAGAAAGGTTGTTTACCTTAGTATCCAACTTTTTCAGGTTCTGAGCGTGGGTGGTAGGGGTCATTATGGAGGCTTAGGTAGAATGATACCTTAGTGATCAACATAATATAATGAGTCAGGTCCATAGAAAAAATAGGCTTAAAAATGATAGGTACCACGACAATGAAGACAAAGAGAGGAATCTAGTGGGAGAGGTCCTAAAGGAGGGTGTAGGGTCCATGGAAAAATAGGCTTAAAAGTGATAGGTACCACTGCAATAAAGATAGAGAGAGGAACCCAATGGTAGAGGTCCTAACTAAGGGTGTCGGTTGAACCACTATACTCATTTTGTTTTTACTCCTGTGGAGTTATACATACTTCGATCTGAATACTTCTGTAGCTTCAGAATGCCCAAATTCTTAACAGTAAAAAGTATGTAGTCAATTTGCAACCAAAATGTAGGTGGCAAGGTTGTGCGGCCAGAAAATATTGTTTGTACAAGGGTTTTCCATGTGCTATAGCTCTTTGATATACGTGTGGGGTCAAATAATAGTACTTGTCCCAATATCTCAGGGCACCAACTAAGGAGGATCGAATGTACCCTTAGTCGTACTACCTTATTACCTAGGTACTAGAGAGTATTTTCCCGAGTGTTTTTCTCGGGGGCACTATAGCAGTCATGTGGTCGATCGGTTGATCTATGGAGGGTTTTAGGATACCTAGGCTAGTTCATATATAGGTGTTGTCTTATGCACTACCACTTGAAGGGGTACCAATAGGGGTTACAAGGGTTTCCAACAATATGAGCTTAAAAACCTATTGTATTCCCTACATGTATGCTTCCCCGACCATGGATTTATGCGTTGAACGACAGATCATTATGGCTTAAATATGTCGGAATACATCTCTACCCTGAAAAAAAATTAACCCACAATTCATGCCCATGAAAGAGTTTTGATACCACTTGTAAGGTACCATATGTAATATATTATGAAGAAATAAGAATATTTAGCAATTATCAAAGGAATAACAAAGTGTTGGGAGAGTAATACCAGAAACAATACCTTTATTCAAAGAAAGCAATGTTCAATTTCCTCTTCGAGGGGGAAACCTCCAGCAGAGCAAATATCTATTACAATATTTTCTTAAGACAAGATTTCTCATACCTCCTACTCTCATTTATGTTAATTCTATCTTCTAAAGAAAATTCTAGAGGAATATATTTCTAGAAGTAGAAGCTTCTACTAGGTATTCTTACATTGACTTATTCACATTTATTTAATAGGCCTTATTAACTAATGTCGGCCTTTATTACATGGAAAATATATCATGCTAACTAATGACCAACTAAGAGGGGTTAGGGTTGGATCCTAACATATTCACCCCAACACATCGTCTCACCAACCTAATTCACATTTATACAATTACATTATAATTTGTGGGGATCAAAATTAGGGATGCTACATTTGGGTTGCACCAAAAATCGAGATACAAAGCTTCATTGTACAGTTGATCTCTACTCACAGTCCAAGATGATGGTTTCCCAAGTTTTTCTTCCCAAAGAACACGACCATAGGCAACTTCATCAATGGTTGGATGCTCTAGAGAATCAAAACAAATTACATTTTACCTTGGTCTCCTAGTTGGTTAAGCCTCAGTGATTCCTTCCAACTGCGCGCAATGGTTCCACATTGGTCGAGCCTTTCCCACCTTTTTCAGATGCATGGGTTGTTGGGGGGACCTCTAATTCTTTTTCTCAGGTTTTCCACTTCAATTCCTTAGACATGTTCATTGTTTTTAAGTTTTGTACTCAGTAGCTACAATCAAATATCTATATATTACCTTTGTTATCTAGTCATGGTCGTTTTTCTCTTTCAAGGAATTAGTTTTATTTGCTCTGGTTTTAGTCATAATATGCTACAATTTAAATTTCAGAGTTGACCTAGTTTCCCTCTGGGCAGGCCAACATACATCTTGGCTTTTAGACCTCTTCAAGGGCAGCAATGTGCCTCGAGCACTATTGATATGGTCTGAAATTTTGTATAGTATGTTTATATTATAATAGAATATTCTTACAAAAAAAACAAAAAAATATATCATTGATAAGAAAAGTCATAATATTCTTTTTACAAAATAATTTAAATTTTATAGTAACAAGATTATATTTTATATTATTTATTATAATAACATCATGGTATCAATATGAAAACAATTTTTAAAAATATAAATTTATGTACAATGTGCATATCATTGATAATAAAAGTGTTRATTGGGTTTAGCTCGGTTGATTGGGAGGAATGATTATTATTCTTCCCACTTGGGTTCAATTCCCATAAGTGACATGTTGAGTTGAACATGGTARAAWTTTTTTTAAATATTGATTTCAAAATATTTGTCGAAAGTTTTGTGTGGGCACGAGCAAACAAAACTTCAAACAATAATGGAAAAAATTAATAGGGATGAAATTTAGAGGGTAAAAATCATAGGGACATGTGGGGAATAAATATAAATATGAAGGAAGAAATGAATAAAAATTTATTTTAATAAGAAATTTTCATTTAATAATATAAAAATTAAAATTAAATGAAAGGCCAAGTCATCGGGAGAAGACAAGTAAAATCAAACTTAGAAAATGAAGAAAGGGTTTAATGACCCAAACAATGAATAGTAGGCTTCCAAGATTGCCTAAGCATGTAGCCATGATTTCGATTAAAAGTATTGGGATGTTTTTCAATTTGCAATGTTTCTCGAATAATGCGAGAGAATTTGGAATTTTTGCATATGTTCTTGTCAAATTCATTAATTCATAAATCTAGAGAAATTTTGAAATCTAAAATGGATTTCCTAAGGAAAACAATAAAATAATAATTAAAATAATAAAATAAGAGTTATAAATTTTCAAAGGGAAAAAAAAAGAATTATATATATATATATATATATATATATATATATAGTATTTTTGACTTGTCTATTTATAGGTTTGCTTAAATATTATTGAATTACATGTTTATAGGTTTACTTAAATTTCAAGCGAGGGTCTTCATTTGATGCAGAATTAAATTCTACATCCAACAAACACCCAGTCTACATGTTTTTGATAGACCATTTCCATAAAAATGTTTTTTTCATGTATTTTCAATTTATCTCACTGTGGTTCTATCAAAAGCATGCAGAGTGGGTACTTGCTAGATGCATAATTTAATTTTACATAAAACAAGCACGCACACTTGAAATTTGAATAAACTTATAAGAAGATAAGTCAAAACTGCAATAAAAAAATCAGTTTTCTGTCTTTCCCTCCAAAATTATTTACCATGACATCATCATTATATGTAATAATGCTTGAGTAAAGAAAAACACAACTCCATAGATGTTGATTACCGTACTGGTATTTTTCCCCTTATTGTATCATGGACATTATGGATTTAGTTGAGTTATAAATTATGGTTGTAATGATTTGGGATAGGTGCATATCCATGTAGATTTTAACCTTGTACAATATTTTACTGCAAACAGATTTTCAATAAAAAAACAAAAAAGATACAATGAAAAATACACACATTACACAGATTTTTTTCCCTTGGAAACCCAAACCAAGAAAACCAACATATTTTATATTCATTCATAGTGATACATTGTTTACAATACAATATACATATAGGAGCCAACGGAATCCAAAATACTAACCCAATGACTTGGATTAGTCAACAATCTTAATTCCTTAACCAGAAATAGAAAACTATCGGCAAAATCCATGTGCCGAAAAACCTCCCAATAATGGACACAAAAATCGAGGCAACATGAAAAATGAGGCAAAAATGAGACATGTTTCCCGAGGAAAAAAAAATTCTCGAGGGAGCTTCCCCTGAACCCCTGCACAAGGGGGATATCACCCCCCTATGACCCCCAAGGAGGGGCCTAGCGGTCCCCCTCAAACCCCCTCTGTGCACTCGGCACAACGTAGCAGACACTACAACTAGTCTTGCAAAGAATATAACACATACCCAACATTCTCCCACTTCTTGTTTTCTTTTCATACAGGGGGTTACAAGGTTACATACTCAACAATCCAAGGCAACAATGCCAATGGATCCTCTACACCAAGAGAAATTCTTACTGCTCATAGATTTTATTAATGAATCTGCAACATTCTTCAAAGTGTCCACCTTCATCAGCAACACTTTCTTTTCTTCAACCATGTCTCTCACAAAGTGATATTGAATATCAATATGCTTTGTCTTTGAATGATAAGATAGGTTCTTCGCTAGAAAAATTGCACTCTAACTGTCACAATCTATCCTTAAAGCTATTTGTACCAACTCAATACCTGAACACAATATTTGTATCCATACTACTTCCTTAATTGCATCAATGGTTTCCATGTATTCATCTTTTGTAGTTGAAAGTGCCACTACAACCTGTCTTTTTCTCATCCAACTAATTGCTTCTCCAAACAGGTTAAACACATACCCTCTTGTAGATATCCTATGATCAATATATCCATCCCAGTCTGCATCCACAAAGAAATGTATGTCCAACACTCTGTCCTATACTGGTCCTCCTTAGTATCACAATCCATAGCTAGCAGTGCCACGAAAATACTTGAAAACCCTTTTTACTGATGTCCAATGCTCTTTCCTTGGTTTTGACATATACCTGCTCAAAAATCCCACTGCATGTGCAATTTCTGGTCTAGTACATACCATTGCATACATCAAACTGCCAACTGCACTCATATATGGAACATGAGACATGTCCTCCTCCTCTTCTTGTGTCTTGGGACACTGATACGCAAATAAATTTACACCAAAAAAAATAGGGACCTTGATCGGTTTACATTCCTACATATTAAACCTCTGCAATATTGTCTCGACATATTTTCTCTAATTTAACCAAAATTTCCTCTTTTCCCGATCTCTTTTAATTTCCATGCACAAAATGAAATTTGTAACACCGAGATCCTTCATGTCAAATTTAGAGGACAACTGACTTTTCACATCCTGGATAATCTCCTTGTTTCCTATCAGCAACTTGTCATCCACATACAAGATCAAATAAATCAAATGATCACCAATTAATTTAAAATACACATAGTGATCCTCTTTGCTTCTTGTGAAGCCAAGTCCCAGCATATAAGTATAAAAATTTTTATACCACATCCTTGGTGATAGTTTTAAACCATACAGGGACTTTTTCAGCTTGCATACTAGCTCCTTCTTTCCCTTCACACAAAAGCCTTATGGTTGCTTCATATAGATTTCTTCTTCTAGATCCCCATGTAGTAATGTTGTTTTCACATCTATCTGTTCTAATTCAAAATAAAATGTAGTAGAAACAAATAACATAAATATTATATAAGTTAACTTGGAAACAAGAGAAAAAATCTCACCAAAATCAATTCCCTCAACCTGGGAATAACCCTTTTCTACTAACCGAGTATTGTATTTCTCTACTTTTCCTTCTGCAATGAGCTTCCTTTTAAATACCCATTTTCTTCCAGTGGCATTTCTTCCAGTCGAAAAATCCACTAGATCCCAAGCCTCATTCCTATCCAAGGCTTCCATTTCTTCATCCATGGCCTTTTTCCAGAGCTTTCCATCCTCTGAATCCATTGCCTCCCTGATAGTTCTAGGATCATCATCAGTAATAGAAAAAGAAAAATTTGAATGGAAATAAGATGGATTATACATTTCTGGTATCCTTCTTTCTCGATGATCTAGGTGGATATCGGTGGCCACCCACCTTTTCCAACTCACTCAAAATAGTTTTCTGGCAATTTTGGCAATTTACTATTTTTAGAAGTTTTTAACTTCTGGGGCCATTTTGAGGGCCTAAATGAAGGTTTTTCGGGATCAAGCTTCTCAATGATAGCCAAATCCCCTAATTAAGCCCCCAAAATGAATCTCCTTGACGATACCTTTACAATGGCCTATCGTGCACCTAAAACAGAATCGTATGCAAAAGTTATGACCCCGAGAAGTTGATGTACTAACTTACCCAAACGAGGCCCATGTGACTTTTGGCACTTCATATCCTAGGGTTAGTTTTTTGGATGTATAGGGTTTTTGACATTCATGTTTATTGTAAAAATGACTTCAGAGCCTCATTGTAATCATCTTCTTGCGAATGAGCACAGTTGTCACATCTCTTCTCAAAGATAAGCCGCCACCATTCCAGCAAGCTTGTTTTCCACTGCATTTTATTGTTTCAGCTTATTTCCTTATTGAATAGAAAACCATTTTTACTGTATCTCTGTTATTATCTGTTAATCATATTTTAATAATCTATATTCATTTTTTCATTCTCATAAAACCCGTATTAGTGGTATCATAGCAGTATGTTCCTTGTCGTCTTAATGCATGTCCCCAATGAGGCCAGGGTACAAAGAATTGGGTATCGAGCTTGTTTCTCTTGAGAAGAAAATCTCTAGCATGCCAAAGTGACCTCTCATGGAAGGAGAAAATAAATATGTCGGGGCAGACGATCCTTTCAAAATGCTTCTTGAGGAAGCCCTCATGCAACAAAGGAACGAGATGATGGATAGTTTCACGCAAATCCTTCAGCAGCTACCAATAGGCAACGCATCTTCCTTGAGCAGAAGAACTGCCCCCTTCAAGGTACAAATAAACTTTGATCTTCCTATATTTGAAGGTCTAGATAAACGTAGATTTTGTAGACAAGTGGTTGAATCTACTAGAAGGGTATTTTTTKTCCATGTCAAAGTCATTCCCCATGTCAAAGATCGGTGGGAAACTTTCTGTGAGAAAAAGGAAAYAGAGGAAACCTCATTATTTACAGTCGTGGCCACCTGGGAATCCTTCAGGGATGCTATTAAGGAACAATACTACCCTGCCAGAAATTATGACGAGTTGTATACCAAATGGACCACACTGTGGAAAGAAAGAGGTCAAGCAGTGCCAGAGTTCACAAATATCTTCCATGCCTTGCGCACCAAGATGGGTATCAAAGTTTCGGAGCGACATCTAGTTATCAAGTATCGTGGTGATTTTCATAGCTACATTCAAACTGAAATGGAATTTCTAGACATCTCTTCCTCGGGTGCGGCCTATTGATATGTCATCAAAATCGAGTAGAATCTCAAACAAAAGACGCTGAAATTTTGGCCTGGGAACCCCTCACAGCAAAATCCAGGAAGGGGCGGCCCCAGCCCATAGAATGAAGGACAAAGAAAATATGGACAATATCAGGACAACCAWTCCAATCCATAAGTAAATAAGGACACTGGAAAGACAAAGAAATATACCAGGAAGTGGTGAAAATTCCATAAGAGCCCTTGGCATAACACTGTTGACTGTCGCTCAAAGCAGTYGTTGGTGGCCGAAGTRAAAGCCTCTRAATCAGATGTGGGTTCTGACTCTGAATCAGAACTAGAAAAGGGAAGACAGATCATTGATGTGGAACCCAGTGCCACCATTGCTACCACCAAGCTCCATGTTGGTGAACCAGAGGAGCTAGAAGAAGACGAGAACCTCTTCCATTCATAAATGTGGGTAAAAGGAACCTTGATTCTCTTCATCGTTGATAGTGGTAAACAAAAGAACATCATCTCAGCAGAGGTCATCAAGCAGCTGGCCCTGTCGACAACGTCGCACCCACAACCCTACACCATTGGATGGCTCCACCAAGGAAGCAATCTCCACATCAACTAACAATGATGACTGTCATATGGCATCAAGCCCTTCAAAGATGAGGTATTATGTGATGTTGCTCCTCTCAAAGTTTGTAAAGTTCTTTTGGGCCAACCTTATTTATGGAAACGTCATGTTGTATATGAGTATATGCCTTGTGGTGTTATTATTACTTTGAACAAGAAATTGTACAGGATACCCGAGGCAGTCCCTCCTAGTGTTATTTCCTTTATCTTTTCCAAGCAATGCAGGAAGGTCATCTCTCAAACCGGGAAATTTATCTTCTTCATGATTCTCTCTCAAAGTGAGCGAAAGATCGCAACCACATCCAGGGCCTTCGTGGCTGATCTCTCCACAAAATAGAAGAAAGTGGATAAGGTCATGGAAGAATACTCAGATATCTTCTCCTCTCCTAACAGGGTACTTCTTCACTGCCAGGTCAAGCATCCCATCGATCTAACCCCAGGCGCACCGCTACCCAATGGACCAATCTACCACCGTTCTCTATTAGAAAATGAGGAGATCAAGAGGCAGAT
>JASDQU010681456.1:32271-46676 GCA_032191745.1 Picea mariana
AGAAGAAAGTGGATAAGGTCATGGAAGAATACTCAGATATCTTCTCCTCTCCTAACAGGGTACTTCTTCACTGCCAGGTCAAGCATCCCATCGATCTAACCCCAGGCGCACCGCTACCCAATGGACCAATCTACCACCGTTCTCTATTAGAAAATGAGGAGATCAAGAGGCAGATTCAAGAACTGCTCCACAAGGGGCACATATGTCCCAAATCATCACCTTGTGGGATCCCAATCATGTTGGTGCAGAAGAAAGACAAGACCTAGAGACTTTACATTGATTATCGGGCCCTGAATGAAATTACAGTCTGAAATCGCTACCCGATTCCCCGAATTGACAACCTCCTTGATCAGCTCACGGGGGCCAAATAATTCAGTAATATTGATCTGAATTCTGGCTACCAATGGGTCCCAATAGAATAGACAGATGTATGGAAGACTTCCTTCAAGTCAAAAGAAGGTCTTTTTGAATGGATGGTCATGCCCTTTGGTTTGACAAATGCTCCAACAAATTTTATGAGGATGATGGACAATATCCTATGACCTTTCACCAATAATTTTGTAGTGGTGTATATGGATGACATACTCATCTACAACAAGACTTGGGTGGAACACTTGCAGCATATTCAACAAGTTATGCACACCCTGTGATAGCACAAACTATATGCAAACTTTGAAAAATGATCCTTCGACATGGAAAGGGTCCATTACTTAGGATACATCATTGATCAACATGGTGTGCATGTGGATATAGCCAAGATCCAGGTCATCTGTGACTGGCCATTTCCAACCAATCTCATTGAACTTCAGAGCTTCTTGGGCCTCACCAATTTCTATCATAGGTTCGTGTTGGGATTCTCTCATATCGCATGGGCCCTCATCCAAGTAACCAGGGGTGGAGGTAAGGAAAAAATTGTGTGGGGCCTATCCCAACAATAAGCCTTCGATGAATTGAAGAAGTGTTTGTGCTCATCCCCAGTACTTTCATTACTGGACTTGCAACATCCCTTTGAGATCGAGACAGATGATTTAGACTATGTTGTGGGTGCCATTCTCACTCAACACGACCACCCTGTGGCATATCATAGTCAGACATTATCCAATGTTGTCCGTAAGTACCCTACTTATGACAAAGAAATGTAATCCATTGTGAAATCCTGCCGCTAGTGGAGACATTACATTCTTGGGAAGGAGACAATCATCCACATTGATCACAAGCCACTACAGTTCATGCAAACCCAAGGAAAATTGCAGAATGACCACCATCAGAAGTGGTCCACATACTTACAGTAGTTCCACCTCAACATCAAGTATAAAACAAGAATTACCAACCGAGTTTCTAATTTCCTCATCTGACCTCTAGTCACGGTACTCACCACAATGCTATACTCTTGTGGCCATGAGACCTCGAGATGGCCCCACCTCTATGAGACAGACCTTGACTTCTCCACCACCTACCAAATATTGGGTACCAACTCAATGGTCACTAATTTCCATCTTCAATATGGGTTGTTGTGTCATTTGGGCCATATCTTTGTTCCATCAAGTGAGCGTGTGAAGCTGATTTGGGAATCTCACTACAGTTGGGTGGCAGGACACTTTGGTGTCGAAAAGAAAGTGGCAGTGTTTCAAAAACATTTATATTGGTCGAAACTTCGACGGGATGTCGGCAAGTATATCAGGTCTTGCACCTCCTGCACTATTGTCAAACCAACCACTAAGAAAAAAGGCATGTACACCCCTCTTCCTACTCCTGACATGTCATGGGAATCCATCTCAATGGACTACATGTTAGGCCTCTTGTCCACCAAGAGGGGAAATGACTGTGTTTATGTGGTTGTTGATCACTTTTCCAAGATGGCGATTCTAGACGCATGCAAGAAGAACATCATAGTAGAAGCCACTACCAAGATCTTCTTTGAACAAGTATGGGTACATTTTTGGATCCCACAAACCATTATCTCAAACCGTGACAGTCAGTTCCTCAACAAATTTTGGTTGAGCCTCTGGTCATTGTTGGATACCAATCTCACCAAATCCTCTATCTTCCACCCCCAGACAAATGTTCAAACTGAGGTTGTCAATTGGATGATCGTACCTATCCTGCGCATGTAAAATTTAAAACAACCCTTCACATGGGATGAGAGTCTTCCCTATGTCCATCATAGCTACAACCGAGCCCTGCATAGCTCAACTGGCCACAACCTCTTTTAGGTGGGGTTTGGATTCCAACCATTGGGCCCCATGGATGTTGCACTATGTCCGGTGACCACCTTGGCTGACTCGTCCCATGCTCCACCAGAAGCTGACAAGGCCACCTGGTTCATTGAGCAGATCCAACACATCCACCAACAGGTTTAGGATATTCTACATAATTCTAATTCCAAGTACAAGTAGCGCCATGATCAACATAAGGTGCCACATAAGTTTCAGGTGGGAGACAAATTTTTGTTGCACTTGTAGAAAGAACGCCTTACAAGGCCCCATCAAAAGCTTCGCCCACTCTATTATGGGTCATACACCATCACCAAGGTTGTGGGTGACAATGCTTTTGAGATCAACATT
The DNA here is from genome assembly GCA_032191745.1 of Picea mariana. Taxonomy (NCBI): domain Eukaryota; kingdom Viridiplantae; phylum Streptophyta; class Pinopsida; order Pinales; family Pinaceae; genus Picea; species Picea mariana. The sequence continues at coordinate 34,836 of JASDQU010681456.1, forward strand.
ACCCCTTTCCTTGGCCATCACCAAGTATTCAATGTGGATCTCCTTCAGCCATACTTCCCACCATTATTGGACACCTCAGAGATAGGAGAGGAGTTGGCACCAACATAGATCAACCCTGACTGCATACAATAGGAATCCAATGATCATATTGTGGACACATAGATCAAGGGCACTCAACAGCAAAGGATCTAGCTTTATCGAGTCGTCAAAGCAGGGCAGGTCCTACACCAAGGCATGTGGCTTACCTGGGGCCAAATTCAGCAAAAATTTCCTCATCTGATGGGGAAAATCAATGCAATGGATACCATTTCTTTCTAAGGAGGGAGGATTGATCTAGGTGGATATCGATGGCCACCCACCTTTTCCAACTCGCTCAAAACAATTTTTTGGCAATTTTGGCAATTTACTATTTTTAGCAGTTTTTAACTTATGGGGCCATTTTGAGGTCCTAAATGAAGGTTTTTCGAGATTGAGCTTCTCAATGATAGTTGAAGGCTTATATTGAGCCCCAAAAATAAATATCATCGATGATATATTTCCAACGGGATATCGTGCGCCTAAAATAGAGATCGTATGCAAAAGTTACGACCCCGTGAAGTTGATGTACTAACTTACCCAAACGGGGCCCACATGACTTTTGGCGCTTCATCTCCTAGGGTTAGGCTTCTAGATGTCTAGGGTTTTTGACATTCCTATTTATTGTAAAAAGGCCTTCAGAGCCTCATTGTAATCATCTTCTTGCGAATGAGCACAGTCATCACATCTCTTCTCAGAGATAAGGCGCCACCATTCCAACATGCTTGTTTTCTGCTGCATTTTACAGTTTCAACTTATTTCCTTATTGAATATAAAACCAGTTTTACTGTATCTCTGCTATTATGTGTTAATCATATTTGAATAATCTGTATTCATTTCGTTATGCTCATAAAACCTAGATCACTCGAACCGATCTCCTCAATACTAGAGTATGAGGATCTTCTTCTTATTATTCTTTTTCTTTTGTAGAGTCTAAGTCATCATCCTTTAAATCAAACTCTATTTTAATTGGTTATTCCTTGGTAGGACTTCCTGTTTAAAAAAATCCTTCATTTCTCTAAATACGACATCTCATCTATACACAACCTTATTATTTTCTGGGTTCCAAATATTATAACCTTTGATACCATATTTATACCTAATAAAGATGCACTTTTTAGCCTTCTTATGTAGCTTACTCATGTTTTACTTTGGAACATGAACATAGGCCTCATAGCCAAATACCTTGAGATGTGTGAGAGAATTTTTCTTACCAGTCCATACTTCTTGTGGAGTCTTATCATCCAGTACTGATGAGGGTGATCTATTGACCATGTAACATGAAGTACCTACTGCCTATGCTAATAATTCTTTCCCTAACCCGGCACCACTGAGCATGAAACTTGTTTTTTCCATCAGCATCATGTTCATCCTTTATGCAACTCCATTCTACTAAGGTGTATATGGATTATTATTCTGCCTTGCTATACCACACTTCTTACAGAATTCTTCAAATTCATTCTCGTAGAACTCTCTTCCATTAACTGTCCTCATCACCTTAATTATTTTCTCTGTTTCATTCTCAACAAGAGCCTTAAACCCTTTAAACCTATCAAAGACTTCAGATTTATTCCTGAGGAAATATATCCAAGTATTCCTCGAGAATTCATCTATAAATGAGACATAGTAAATAGATTTTCCCAATGATGGAACTGACATAGGTCCAAACACATCACTGTGAACTAGCTCTAAAATTCCTTCTACCCTCGTTGCACTAGAGGGGAATCTTACCCGATTTTTATTCCCATATACATAATTTTCACAGGAATCAAAATCCAGAGAGCATTTAGACATACCTTCAACCATACCTTTACTGTGTAGTATTTGAAGACCCTTCTCTCTGATATGCCCCAGTCTTTGATGCCACATCATAAGCTTTTCTCCAGATACTGTAGGAGTTATTTCTTCTTCAACTCCAATAATAGGAGCAATGACTATTACACCCATCACTAATAGTTCTTCTTTGTAGATTATACAGAATTCCAAATTGAACTACCTTCAGCAACACCATTTCTCCTTGAATCATCCTGTAGGTTTCCTTTTCAAATATTGTTTTTACCCCTACATCATCCATTTTTCTTACAGAAATCAAATTTCTGGCCAAACCTGGGATATGAAAAACACCAGGTAGTGTTCTAATCCTTCCATATATGACCCTCAACTTGAATTTTCCTCATCCTATGATTCTGGTTGTTGGGTCATCACCTAAGAAAACATTACCTCCATCATACCTTTCATATTCACAGAACCACTCCCTGTGGGGAGTCATATGAAAGGATGCACCTAATTCAACCAACCTTGCCTCATGATATACATGTGTTCTTGAAGAATCCAAGTACACATCCCCTCCCTCTTCCTTGGAGGTCTTTTCTTCTGTAGAAGGAGTTTCTTCAAATCCCTTATTTTTCTCAATTTTGGATCTACATTGCTTCTTGTAGTGCCATTCTTTTCCATATCTCCAACATACCTTTACAAAATTTCCAGGAGATTTAGATCTACCCTTAGACTTGTATGTCCCACTTGAGGACTTAGATATATTTCTTTCCTGGGAGATTCCTCTTGCAAATAATGCATATGTGCTCTGTCCTTCCATATTATTTCGTCTCATCTCCTCCGACAACAAGGATGAGACCACTTCATCAAACTTCAAGGTAGTTGTATTACTACCTATGGCCACAACCAGACTATCCCATGAGTCTGGTAAAGAGAAAAATAAACTTATACACTTATTGTTGGCCCTTGACCAAGTTTAGAGGAAAAATTGGTCATGTTTGACCATTTTTGGGACTCGATAGGTCAGTCAAAGATGGAGGGCCCAGGTGGAGCTGAGATCGTGGGTCTCACCTATTTTGCGGAATTTTTGGGCTTTTAGGATTTATGTAATGGGTATGGGATGTCGACCCATGGGTTTACCCATGTTTAGGCCTTGTTGTAATTTTATAAATAAGTAACTAAGCAATGTAAGAAGTAGATCTGATTGGCTTAGTGCATGAGTAGTGAGCTAAGTGCACCATATGTTGTAGCAGTCTAAGTTGGCTTTGTGCAAGAATATGTAAAAGGTGCTAGCTAAGTGTTGTATTGAGTTGTTATGGCTCATTGCAAGTAATTATAAGAGGCTTTGTGCATAGACTGTGTAAGGATTTGTGCTAATAAGGAGTTGGCTTTGTGCCTTGACCTAATTTTGGGAAGGAGGATCTGGTGGGTTGTGCACAGATCTCCTATCCTCTACGGAGTTATGCTATGTGGCTTTGTGCACAAGAGCCGAAGAATGTAGAAATATTGAAGATTAATAAAGAATAGAAGAAGAAGCTGGTGGTTGTATCCCCACACTGGGGTGAACCACGTATATCATGTGTTCTGATGTACTTTGTGCAATATTGTTCATGTTGTTTATGTGTTTATCTTCTTAGTGCACTAGTATTGATGTATGATATATAGATATGTGGATTATTAGTGTTGTATGATATTTGATTGTTAGATCTAAGTAAATTCTATGTGCTAGGCGATTGAAAGTACTTGATCTTGGTTGCTACTGCACTGATCTATAATTAGGGTTTAATACACGATGTGAATGAGACTTATGAAATAATGAATATTGATTGGCTAAGTGCTATGTCAAGTGTTGTAATCACATATCTATGTCCCAACTAGGTTATAGACACCTAAGTCCTGCAAAACCCTCTGCCTCTACCTCGGGTGAGACTTTATCTGCTTCGCAGGTGTTTCTGAAAGGGCCGGTAGTTAGGTTTTTGTTGGTGCCTTGTTGAAGCATTGAACCCTAGGTCTACCCCTATGCCAACAAATGGTTCCATTGCCAAGACATGAAACTATGATTACTGGGAACTTAAGAAAAGAGAAATCTCTGTGCGTAGATCTGTTGTTATAGTGCACAGTATTCTACTTGACTTGCGAATCTTTGTGCTAGGAAAGGAACCAGATCTGAAGAAAAGAGGTAAGATATTAAAGCTTTGTGCTCTAATAAAGGTAATATAAGTGGAAATGTTTTCTTCTAAAGTAGTAATCTAGGTATGTTGGATAGATTTTTTCCTAGTCTGAAAACTAGGGCACAGTTATAAGAAAGAGTCGATCTGAATAGATTTAATAGAGATAGTGAAAGATATGTTATTCCTATGCATAGAAATAATTTTTGGACTAATAAGTGGATGTAGGAACCTAGAAAGAATTTTTGGAGATTGCAGGTCCATCACTATGATCCTAGTGTGTAGTACAGGAAAGGTTGGGGATCGTTTAAAATAAAGAGAGGATTGACACTCTCTTATAATTGCACAAGATCGGGACATCTTGCTAAGGAATGCCCTGGTATAGGTCTTATTTGTCTCTTTTGTAAAGTGCCATGAAGTTGAGGATTTCCCTAGGATGATTGCCAAATTTGAAAACATGAACATGAGACTAGAAAACTATGAATAAGGTCAAGGGACTAAGGATGTGTTAGAGAACCAGAAAGAGTCAGAGACTAGAGAACCAGAAAGAGTCAGAGACTATGTTATTACATCTTAAAGAAACATCGAATGATCACAGAGACATCAGTTTACCAGAGATCTTAAAAGAGAAACAACACATAGAAACAAGAATAGGAGACTTTGACATAGACTGTGTATTGGATGAAGAAACACAGGTGAATATCATGCCAGAAATCACTTGGGATATTTTGGGAAAGCCTGCTATGATACCTTCATTGGGAAGGATAGGTATAGTTAAAGGAAAGATGATAAACCTATGTGGAAGAGTTACTAATGTACCTATGATTTCTCATGGAACATTGACCAAAGAAGAATTTGAAGTCATTAAGTTTGTTGAGAATAGCGCCACTTTCCCCCTTTTAGTAGGAAATACCTAGATTGAGAAATATCAGATCAGAAGGAAAGCAGAGGAGGAAGCTACAAAACAGAAAAAGCAAGAATTAAGGGACTTCATAGATAGAAAGATAGAGCGACTAATAKAAGAAAAAGATGATAAGTCGAAGAAACATAGGGCACGAGAATTAGCTGTCAAAGTTGAAAGAACACAAGAAGGCTTAAAGAACCTGTCCATATAGRAAAGAAGTGCATCCACCCCAGAAATAGTAAGAGAAGAGATATTACCTTTGAACCCTTTGAAAGACCCTCAGCAGTGTGAAGTTACTACGCTAAGAGAAGATAAGGATAAGAATGGAAAGAGGAATCCAGAAACTAAAATCACAGGAAAGAAGGCAAGAAATCTTAGTAAGAAGAAATCAAAGTTAGAAAAACTGCAGGAATTTCTAGAAAAGACTTCGCAGAAGGTAGGCTTGTAGAACTTGAACCTCGCTAGAATAACAGAACAATGTAGAATGGGACTTCACCGCGRCGAAGCTATACAACCGTTGGAGGCGTCCCAACCATTAGAATGATGCTTCAGAATGGCTAGAAACACAAATATTAACGAAAAGACCGACGTTGGACCGTTGGTGCCGCACCATAACGACCTAATTCGTATTGATTAAGGCATTCCTTCCTATTGGAGGAATTTGTTATGAATTTTTATATTTAACCCATTAGATGTTGCGTTGGGACCACTTTTTGTAAACCGGGATATTCGAGCTAACAGATAATTGATTGCATACTACGTTGTGCTATCTAGAACTCATCGTCTATTTGATTACCTTGTCTATCTGACTGCCTACCCGATCCCCTTGATTACAAGTGTGAATGTCGGGCGAGCATAGCGCGCTAGAGAATTCAGTGGAGGAGATTTTGATAGACTTCATGGCTGAGAAATTCATGTCTATAGGAATACAGGCATCGTCGACTAGCGGATTTCAAGCATCCCCATCGATTGGATGATGTTTTGGCTGTGCTACTGAGAAACGAAGAAAACACTTTGATGATCTGACTAATGCGAAGAAGATCCTGTCGGTCTTGCCAGACTACATCCCACCTTTGAATGACATTGTTAACTGCGATAGTGTCTTGCATGAGTTTGAATACACGATGCTCACTGTGTACCTCCCAAAGGGGATACGTGCATTTGGACCTCAGTTGGGACTGATCCTAGCCCTCAAGATCAATGAATTCAACCTCAAAGACCGGAAGAAATATGTGATGCTCGCGCCGCATAGGTATTTAATGAAGACAACTGGAAAGAAGCCTAAGATATTTCCCCAGTCATGGATTAAGGAGCTTGCGCGCTCCATGATCTTGAACATGATGAATATCCCCCACTTCGATCGACATCAAGAGGTTAACGCTTGCGTTAAACTCATCCTGTCATGTTATCATGGAGGTTATATTTGGTTAGATAGGTGCATGAATGTGGATCCGACATTGATCCACYTGATCACTAGACTAAGCATGCAGGGACTAGGCCCTCACGAGTTCTACCTAGGGAAGATGTCGGATCGCTCCTTGGCCCAACGTATAAAACAAGACTATGGAGATGTAAAGAAGGGGAAGCGAGGCTACAAGGTATCATCCATCCARRATGGTGCAATGTGCCTATCTTGTCAGTTGATTGTTGGTAAGCTCATCAGAAATAACTAGCTGACACAAGTCATAGGGTTCGTAGTGGAMCTCACARGGAAATGCGTAGAAGGAATGCAGATGAACCGGGCTAGTTACCTCGTCAATGAGTTGGAAAAGGATTGTCGCGAAGCGCAATACCAAGGGTATGAGTTTCACTTTAGTTGGTTATTGGTACTGATCGATTTTGTCACTTGGAAAATGTCGAAAGGATAATCCTTCCTAGAATTTGATCCATCGGAGCCGTTGGCCACAAGGTTCTCCACCTTGTGATACACGAATGATATGGTGAAGTAGTGGCAGTCGAATGTTGTCTTCCATACTTACTAATTATAGCTGAAGCATGCCATTGAATCCTTCCCCTAAAAGACATCGAATACACTCCATTAGTACAGACCGTTCATAAAGTTTTGTGTAGACCAACACTTCATCTACATCACTGCGTGTAGGGATGAAAGTAAGGAGGAGCTGCAGTCTTACAAGTTGACCGAGGAAGACATGGGAGAGATCACTAAGGAATGGCCAACATAATTCCTTGTACCAGTGGAAGATGTCGAACTCTATGACCCCGAGATCATTAGAAGTCCATTAGTCACCCAGGTCAAACATGATGGACAAAGCAGTGTGAAGAAAAAGAAGAAAAAGGAGGAAGTGCAGGACATATAAAGTGATGAGAATAAAAAAACATCGAAGGAAACTATGCCTGACTCACCTGTAGGAGGAGGAGGATGAGATGAAGTAAACCAAGAGGAAGGAGGGGAAGAAGGAGACAAGAAAGAAAAAGGAGAAGTGACACCGCCAAAGGATCCCCTTACAAAGGCTAAGACATCAAAGAAAAGAAGGTTTCTCCGCAGAAACCCTCAGCATGGAAGAATACCCAAGCCAATAAGCCTCAATCGTAGAATGTGCTCACAATGGATGATATCGATATCATCATCACAGTCATAGAGGACGCTTCAGAATACATCTTGCAGAAACATGGAGCAAAGCAGGAGTCAATTTATGACAAAATATAGAAGGAACTCAAAGATATCCATCAAGCTATCCATTCAAGCCACGTAGTTCTTACTACGCCATCTTCAGCAGAAGGTGTAGAATTAGGGGATGAGCCAACCCAATTATGAAGGCTAGAAGATGCAACAAAGGCTCAACTCCATCGAGTCCAAGAAGAAAAGGATCAGGCCGCAGAGACCTTAAAGAAAGAAAAGGAGGAGGTCCTAGAGCAACTTTGAGTTGCGTATAAGGATAAAAAGGAAATTCAGACGAAGTTCGAGCAGAACGATGCAAAGATATAAGAAGAAAAAGACAAACTATTGGCAGAGAAGATTGCGATCAAGGAGGCGAAGCAACATGTGTCCATCGTACAAGAACAGATGAAGTTGCTTACTGTTTTTGAGAAGATGAAGAGGTTGCAGGAGCAGCGCACAGTCCACCAGCAGGTTATTGCCATCCAGAGAAAAGTCATGCAGGTGACACAGAGACTCCAGCCGGTGCAGAACGAAGCCTACACACATTTTGAATAATTTGAAGGACAAGGATCGCAGTGATACCAACTGGTTGTGACAGTGGAATGGCGCCTGGAAGGGCCTGTCACTGAGCAAGTGATTCAAGAGTTCACCGAGCAGGAGGCTCTAGCAAAGCAGCAAGTCGAGGAAGCTTGAGCTAAGCTTGAGGCCTTCGAAGCAACACTTCCCAGACCTAAGTGACTCGGGATGAGTCATAGGTGAGTGGTTGGGGCTTGTTGGCCCTTGACCAAGTTTTGAGGAAACATTGGTCGTGTTTGACCATTTTTGGGACTCGACAAGCTGGTCGAATATGGAGCGCCCATGCGGAGCTGAGATCGCAGGATCTCACCTATTTTATAAGATTTTAGGGATTTTAGGGTTTATGTAATGGGTATGTCATGTTGGCCCATGGGTTTACCCATGTTTAGGCCTTGTTGTAATTGTATAAATAAGTAACTAAGCAATGTAAGAAGTAGATTTGATTGGCTTAGTGCACGAGTAGTGAGCTAAGTGCACCATATGTTGTAGCAGTCTAAGTTGGCTTCATGCAAAAATATATAAAAGGTGCTAGATAAGTGTTGTATTGAGTTGTTTTGACCCAGTGAAAGTAATTGTAAGAGCCTTTGTGCACAGACAGTGTAAGGCTTTGTGCTAATAAGGAGTTGGCTATAAGGCTTTGTGCTAATAAGGAGTTGGCTATGTGCCTTGACCTGATTTTGGGAAGGAGGATCTGGCGGGCTACATGCAGATGTCTTGTCCTCTGCAGATTTATGCTCTATGGCTTTGTGCATAGGAGCCAAAGAATGTAGAAAGATTGAATATTAATAAAGAAGAGAATAAGAAGTTGGTGGACGTAGCCCCACATTGGGGTGAACCATGTATATCTTGTGTTCTGATGTACTTTGTGCAATATTTCTCATGTTGTTTATGTGTTTATATTCTCAGTGCACTAATATTGATGTATGATAGATAGATCTATGGATGCTTAGTGTTGTATGATATTTGATTGTTAGATCTAAGTAAATGCTATGTGCTAGGTGATTGAAAGTATTTGATATTGGTTGCTACTACGGTGATCTGTAATTAGGGTTTAATTTGAGATGTGAATGAGACTTATGAACTAATGCATATTGATTGGCTAAGTGTTCTATCAAGTGTTGTATTCATAGATCTATGTCCCAGCTAGGTTGTAAACACCTGAGTCCTACAACCCCCCCTACCTCTACCTCAGGTGAGACTTCATCTGCTTCGTAGGTGTTTCTGAAAGGGCTGGTAGTTAAGGTTTTGTTGGTGCACTGTTGACGCGTTGAACCCTAGGTCTGCCCCTGTGCCAACACTTATATTCATCTAAAATTTTAATCTCAATAGATACTAACTGACTAACCATAGTATTGAAGGAATTAAAGTGCTCTTCCATCAAGTCTCCATCTCTCATCCTCAGGTTATACAACTTCTTTCTCAGGAAAAGTTTATTTACTAGGGACTTAGACTAATACAACTTCCCCAACTTATCAAATAAATATTTGGTTGTAGCTTCCTCTAACACATTCAGTAATAATGAATCTGAGAGACACATTCGAATTGTGCTCTTTGCCTTCCAATCCAACTTTTTCCAGTCATCTACTGAAGTTCTTGTAGGTGCAGTACCTGGATCCACCGCAATCCACTGATCTTTGTCCACCAATAGATCTTCCATTTTGAGCTTCCATAGCTCAAACATTTTCCCATTAAACTTCTCGATCTCCATTTTTGAATTGCTTGCCATTTCTTTTCACTTGAAAAATCAATACCACGGATCTTCCACTGTAACAAGTCTTATCACAATCTCGGGCCAAACCCTTGACCATAAAGGTGTCTCCCTGAAGCCAACAAAGCTCTGATACAAAATGTAGATTTTAACCTTGTACAATATTTTACTGCAAACAAATTTTCAATAAAAGAACAAAAAATATACAAAGGAAAATACACACATTACACAGAGATTTTTCCCCTGGAAACCCAAACCGAGAAAACCAACATATTCTATATTCATTCATAGTGATACATTGTTTACAATACAATATACATATAGGAGAAAGTGGCATACAAAACCCTAACCCAATGACCTGGATTAGTAAAAAACACTAATTCCTTAACCGGAAATAGAAAACCATCGAAAAAAACTATGTGCCAAAAAACCACCCAACAATGGACATGAAAATCAAGGAGACACAAAAAATGAGGCAAAAATGCGACACATTTTTCGAGGAAAAAAATGTTCTCGGGGGTGTTTCCTGCTACCCCCCTCAAACAACCCTGTGCACCTGGAGAAATGTAGCAGACACTAGATCTAGTCATGCAAAGAATATAACACATACCCAAAAATCCACAAATTGAGAAGTGCTTTGGTTAGCACCGAGAAAGAGAAATCAAAAAGGCAAAAAGGAGCTCATGAGGTAGGGTTTTCGACCGTCGATTGGGTGGGATGAGTAAATATCAACCCTTCATTGATGAGGGTGGATCATCGAGAAAGGATCGAGGGATGGAACTTGCAAAAGTTTGGTGATGATGATGAATGCTAGAGACTAAAGGAGAGTTGTTGATTCGATCAAAGAAGGAAAAGATAGACCTACATTGTTGATGCCACATGTATCGTCGTCATTGATCGAAAGTGGGAATGAAAGTTTTGCCAGAGAAATTTCGATGATCTAGTAGCATAAGTATTGACGAGGACCATTGAAATACACCTTGTGAACATATTCTCCATCGTTTATCTTTGGAAGATAACACTTAGATTAAGAATGAGGACGAGGATGTTTTGACGTTGTGGCCTACCTACTCGATAGTGTATGTGTAAAATTAGTGACAAGTGTTGCTAGAAGATTGGTCAATGAGATTATTAAGGGTCCCACTGGATGAGAAGGTCCCTTGAACCTTCATTTTAAAGTGATGGCCATTGGATCTATTGGCCAATGGTTTTGGACCGTTGATTCCCAAGGTATCATCGTCAAAGGTAGAGGGATGGTAAGTGGAATGTCATCTATCGAGTGTCAACGATGAACTAGGCTTAAGAATGTTGATAGTCAAAGATGAGACAAATAAATATAGACCATTGATTCCTATGCAATCTCATTGGGGTTTAGGCATTAAACATGCAGTTTGAAGGTTTAATCTCAACCGTTCAACCACTATAGTTTTCCCCGATTCATATAATGAATGTAAAGGAAGAGATTAACATTAAATTTTGGGTAAGTTAAATCACTAAATCAACCAAGATCGTAGGATGAAGGGTCTGAGGACAATTGGATTTGGTAAAAGGTTTGATCAACGTCTCGTTCTTGGGATAGTATGAATGTGTAGTGGCACTTTTCCAAAGTGAAATTTGGCGACAACGATAAGCTTATGTGGATAGAATCTTCATTGTGATGAGAAGAGACAAGTGCCATATCGGTGCCATGATGATGTCATGGTAGAGGGCACGAGTGATGTGGCAGTGAGGTTGATTTTGACTATGAGAGCCAGGGGAAATTCAAAACACCACAACTTTTGATCCCAAGCTAGTAATTAAGCATGTTTATAGTCGTTCTAAAAGTCTTGTCAAGAAGAATATGATGGTACTCTCGAGGGGAGACTTTGAGATAGTCAAAGAAAGGAAAAACCTTAATGCTCCATGCCATTAAATGTTACTTATAGGTTTGGGTGTGTTATGGAGTGGTATCAGAGTTGAAGGTTCAAACTATAGGCTTAAATGGGTCACCAAGACTGCTTAGAATTGTTTAAGAAGG
>JASDQU010681456.1:46776-68465 GCA_032191745.1 Picea mariana
CCTGGGAATAACCCTTTGCTACTAACCGAGCTTTGTATTTCTCCACTTTTCCTTCTGCATTCAGCTTCTTTTTAAATACCCATTTGTTTCCAATGGACTTTCTTCCACTTGGAAAATCCACTAGATTCAAAGCCTCATTCTTATCCAAAGATGCCATTTCTTCTTCCATGGCCCTTTTCCAGGGATTTCCATCCTCTGAATCCACTGCCTCCCTGACAATTCTAGGATCATCATCAGTAATAGAAAAAGAAAAATTTGAACGAAAATTAGATGGACTATACCTTTCCGGTAGCCTTCTTTCTCGATCTAATCTCCTCAATACTGAAGTATGAGGATCTTCTTCTTCTGATTCATGTTCTTCTATAGAGTCTGATTCATCATCCTTTAAATCAAACTCTATCTTCTTTGGTTCTTCCTTACTTGTTAGGACTTCCTGTTTAACAACATCCTTCATTTCTCTAAATACCACATCTCGTCTATACACTACCTTCTTAGTTTCTGGGTTCCAAATCTTATAACCTTTGAGACCATCTTTATATCCAATAAAGATACATTTTTCATCCTTCTTATCCAGCTTACTCTTGTTTTCCTTTGGAACATGAACATATGCATCGCAACCAAATACCTTAAGATGTGTGAGAGAAGGCTCCTTACCAGTCCATACCTCTTGTGGAGTCTTGTCACCCAACGCTGATGAGGGTGATATGTTGACCAGATAACATGCAATACCCACTGCCTCTGCCCAGAATTCTTGCCCTAACCCGGCACCACTGAGCATGCACCTTGATTTTTCCATCAATGTCTTTTTCATCCTTTCTACAACTCCATTTTGCTAAGGTGTATATGGAGTAGTATTCTGCCTTGATATACTTCACTTCTTATAGAATTGTTCAAATTCATTCCCACAGAACTCTCCGCCATTATCTGTCCTCAACACCTTAATTCTTTTCTCTATTTGATTCTAAACGAGAGCCTTAAACTCTTTAAACCTGTCAAAGACTTCATATTTCTTCCTGAGGAAATATATCCAAGTTTTCCTTGAGAATTCATCTATAAATGAAACATAGTACACAGATTTTCCCAATGATGGGACCGACACAGGTCAAAAAACATCACTATGAACTAGTTGTAAAATTCCTTCTGCCCTCATTGCACTAGAGGGGAATCTTACCTAATTATGCTTCCCATATAGACAATGTTCATAGAAATCAAAATCCAGAGAGCAGTTAGACATACCTTCAACCATACCTTTACCATGTAGTAGTTGAAGACCCTTCTCTCCGATATGCCCCAGTCTTTGATGCCACAACATAACCTTTTCTCCGGAGATTGTAGGATTTCTTTCTTATTTAACTCCAATATCAGGAGCTATTACACCCATCACTAATAGTGATTCCTAGCAGCTTATACAGAGTTCCAAACCAAACTCCCTTCATCAACACCATTTCTCCTCGAACCATCCTACAAGTTCCCTTTTCAAAAATTGTTTTTACCCCTGCATCTTCCATTTTTCTTACAGAAATCAAATTTTTGGCCATACCTGGGATGTACAGAACACCAGGAAGTGTTCTAATCCTTCCATCTATGAGCCTCAACTTGACCCTTCCTCTTCCTATGATTCTGGTTGTCGAATCATTACCTAAGAAAACATTACCTCCATCATATTTTTCATATTCACAGAACCACTCCCTGTGGGGAGTCATATGAAAGGATGCACCAGAGTCAATCAACCGTGCCTCATGATATCCATGTGTGCTTGAAGAGGCCAAGTAAACATCCCCTCCTTCTTCCTTGGAGGTCTTTTCTTTTGTAGAAGAAGATTCTTCAGATCCCTTCTTTTTCTCAACTTTGGATCTACACTGCTTCTTGTAGTGCCCTTCTTTTCCACACCTCCAACATACCCTTACAAACTTTCTAGGAGATTTAGATGTACCCTTAGACTTGGATCTCCCACTTGAGAAATTAGATCTATTTCTTTCCTCGGAATGTCCTCTTGCAAATAATGCGTCTATGCTATGTCCTTCCATATTCTTCCTTCTCATCTCCTCTGACAATAAGGATGAGACCACTTCTTCAAACTTAAAAGAAGTTGTATTACTACCTATGGCCACAACTAGGCTATCCCACAAGTCTGATAAAGAACACAACAAACTAATACATTTATCTTCATCTAAAATTTTAATCTCAACAGATACTAACTGACTTACCACAGTATTGAAGGCATTCAAATGCTCTGTCACGGAGTCTCCATCTCTCATCCTCAAGTTATACAGCTTCTTTCTCAGGAATAGTTTATTTACTAGGGACTTAGACTATTACAACTTCCCCAACTTTTCCCATAAATCCTTGGTTGTAGCTTCCTCTGACACATTCAGTAATACTGAATCGGAGACACACAATCGGATTATGATCTTTGCCTTCCGATCCATCTTTTTCCAGTCATCTGCAGAAGTTCCTATAGGTGCAGTACCTATATCTACCGCGATCCACTGATCTTTTTCCACCAAAAGATCTTCCATCTTGAGCTTCCACAACTCAAATATTTCCCATTAAACTTCTCGATCTCCATCTTCAAATTGCTTGCCATTTCTTTTCACCTGAAAAACAATACCGCAAATCTCCCAATGTAACAAGGCTTATCACAGTCCCGAGCCAAACCCTTGACCACAAAGGAATCCCCCTAAAGCCAATAAATCTCTGATACCACATGTAAATCCTAACCTTGTACAATATCTACTACACATAGATATTCAAAAAAGAACAGAAAAGATACAATGGCAAATACAAACATTACACAGATATTTTTCCCCTGGAAACCCAAACCGGGAAAACCATCATATTCTATATTCATTCATAGTGTTACATTGTTTACAATACAATATACATATAGGATCTATCAGCATCCAAAACCCTAACCCAATGACCTGGATTATTCCAAAACCCTAATTCCTTAACCAGAAATAGAAAACTATCAGCAAAAACCATGTGCCGAAAAACCACCTAAATACATGACACATTTCCCGAGGTAGGTGTCACATTTCAAGAGGTAGAAAAAAAATTATGAGGGTGTTTCCCCCTGCACCACCTGAGCGGGGGCCTAGCGGCCCCCCCTCTAACCCCCCTGCACGCCTGGCGCATATGCTCAGACACGACTACTCGTGCAAATAATATAAGACATACCCAACAATAATCCATGTTTTTCTCAATGGGTTACCATGACCCTACCAATATTTAATTGAGTTTAACAAACCCAATACATTGGAGGAAACTATTTGAAAGGCCAAATGTTGTTATGAACAGTCCAAACATAAGCATGGGTCTTCAAAGGATTGGAGGAGGAAAGACGAGACTGAATTTCAGAAGAGGAGATTCAATTCATTCCCCCATAAGAATTCAAGAAAAGGTGCATAGATGGGTCTTCCAAGTAGGATCATGCATCAACAAAATTTCCCATCTCAAAGTCAAAATAAACTAGTAGAGCAGGAAAGAGAAGGAACAAAGGGGCCCAAGAAAGGACCTTTGCAATGATGGGGATGTGGAGAGCCACATATATTGATGGATTTCCCCCACAGGAATAAAAACAACAGAAAGGTATGTAATGTGTGGGAGGAAACTATAGTCAATGACGTGGCCAAAAGTATGTTGAGAATTTATGCAGTTGTAGAGAATCATCAAGCAAACTACCAAGACTCTATGGTGGAACTAGAAGGTATTATTACTGAATGAACAATATTTGTTTTAATTGAACCAATATCTAACATTATTTATGTCTCACCTCGAGTGTTTGATGGATGCTCATTACAGAGAAAGAAGCATGCTAAAGCATGGTTAGTTTAGCTAGCCACTGGAACAAAGAGGAAACTGGTTGAGGTAATTGAAGATTGTCCAATTAAGCTGGATGGATTGTAGAATGAAGTAGTTTTGAATATCCTACCCCTAGGATCATATGATGTACTCTAGGGTATGGATTGGTTAGTTTCCCATAAGGAAAAGTTAAATTGTTACGAGAAAAATTTGGAATGTAAGGATGAGAAAGGTAATGTAAGGATTTTACAAGGTATCAAAAATCCAATTTCCATAAGGAAAATATTGGCGATGTAACTTAAGAAGGTTTACAAAAAGGGGTGTCCCTTGTATACTATACAAGTGTTTAACTCAGCAGAAAGAAAGGAGCTGAAATTTGAATACCAATCAATGTTGTGGGAGTTTAGAGACATATTTTCAGAAGAAGTGCCCAGATTACCTCCAAAAAGAGATCTTGATTTTTCAATAAATATGGTACTTGGGGCAGTACCAACATCGGGAGTTCCCTACAGAATGAGCACACCATAATTGATAGAGTTGAAGGTGTAGGTAAAGGAAATGTTGGATAATATTACATCATTCCAAGTGTATCACTGTGGGGAGGACCGTCCTTTCTTGTAAGTAAGAAGGATGGTACCTTGAGACTACGTGTTAATTATAGGAAATTGAAAAAGATGACGATTAAGAACAAATACCCTTTTCCTAGGATAAACAACTTTTTTTATCATCTCAGAGGAGCTACAGTATTCTCAAAGATAGATTTTAGGTCAGGATATCACCAAGTCATAATCAAGGATGAGGACATCCACAATAGAGCCTTTAGGACAAGGTATCTGCACTATGACTTTTTTGTAGTACCCTTTGGACTTACGAATTCACCAAATACATTCATGTGCTTGATGAATAGTGTGCTTGGTAAATATTTAGACAAGTTCTTCTTCGTATTCGTGGATGACATTTTGGTGTATTCCAAGAACGGAGAGAAACATGAAGAACACCTCATAATGGTGTTACAAGTGTTAAGACAACACCAGTTGTACACCAAGTTCATCAAGTGTGCATTCTATAAGAATGAAATGTAGTATCTAGGTCATGTAATATCGTTTGAAGGAGTGGCAGTAGACCCCAAAAATATCAAGGCAATCATGGATTGGCCTACTCCCATAAATTTGATAGAAGTGAGATCCTTCATGGGATTGGCTAGATATTACAGAAGGTTCATAAAGGGATTTTCCAATATCAGTAATCTTATTACTTCGTTGTAAATAAGGGGAAAGAAATTCATCTGGTCACTAGAATGTGAAGCTAGCTTCCAACAACTAAAACATCTATTAACTGATGCACATGTTCTAAGGACTGTGGATCCAGAAAAGGATTTCTTGGTCTGTACAAATGCTTGCAAGGAAGGACTCGGTGGAGTTTTGATGCAAGAAGGGAAAGTGATTTGTTATGAGTCACAAAAATTAAAAGGACAAGAGCAGAAGTATGTTACCCACAATCTATAGCTTGCAAATATTGCACATGCATTTAAAATGTGGAGGCACTACCTACTCGGAATGATATTTATCCGCATGACTCATCATTGCAGTCTAAAGTATTTATTTGATCAGTCAATATTGAATATTAGACAGGCCCGGTGGATTGCGTTGATTGGTGAGTTCGATTTCAAAATCAAACACATAAAGGAAAAGAGAATAAAGTAGCAGATGCACTTAACCAAAGTGTTTAGACAGTGCACTTAGCAGTGACAAGTGTATGAGAGTATGACATCCACAAAGTATTAAAACCCTCTTGCAATAATATTAGTTCTTCAACCAAGTGAAATAAAGGTTACAACAAGAACCTAGATAAAGGAGGTATGAAGGATATCAGATTGGGGCTGATATCCTATTGTTGTATAACAATTGGATATATGTACCTAATTCAGTGGATTTCAAGCGCTTGATTTTGGATGAATTCCATAGGAGACCATAAGTAGGTCACCCTAGTTACCAGAAAATTTTAATATCTCGGATCCCAGATCTGGATATAAACTGCTAATAAATGGGATTTCACCTATAGATATGATACACTAGGGTTTTCTGGTTTGAGTTTCAAAGGTTTCTGGATGTGTTTTGTTGTGTTTAACCATAACCAACTCGATGATTTTATTAAGAAAAATGACATACAATATAAGATAAAATGCGGGAAACTCAAGCAAAACTATTCAGCTAGATCTTTGTATATGGAGATATTGCTGGAATACAAAGAAAAATATTGATAAATGCCAATAATGAATGTAGATGGATGGATTTGAGATCTATTGGGTTGATCCACTACATGCACGAAAGAATGAGTTCATGCACTCAAAAATACGTTGCACGACTATCGAGAATGACTGAAAAGTTAGCCCTGGTGGAAATACTCATCAGAATGGGATGAGATCTATCCATAAAGGGTTTCCTTCATCTATAAAACATTCTCCCTACCTCAGCCGTAATCATGTTTTCTCTCCAATATACTGATGGAGCCTCGGATAGTTGTTGGAATCCTCACACACTGGAAATTGTTGTACTTGTGCGCCCTAGGAGTTTTACCCATCATAAATTGATAATAATTGTCTCAAATGAAGAACCTTGGTCTCCTCTCAAATGGGTTTGAGGGGATCTATATTTTCCTAATGATTTGGGACTAGAGACCCTCTTTTGGTGCTAAATCCTCCAGGAAAACCCCATGCTGCAACTGAACAAATGTGCACTAGCTTTCACTGGATCTATCTCTACTATTGTAGACTACAATGGTAGCTCGATGAAGAACTTGAATGGTCCCTCCAACAAAACAAGGTGTGTCTTTCAACACCAAACTCCTTCAATGGTTTTGGTTTTGTCTAGAACTCCATAAAACACAAGAATGTCAACTTCCTCCTCTATGGTTTCTAATTTCCAATTCACAAATCAACATAATGAACAAAAAAGTCGACTTTTCTCCTTTACATCCCACCTCTTCTAATTCTTCATTGAATTTATTCATTAAGTGACTTTTATCCCTAAGTTATAATTCAATATTCACTTAAGTCACTTAAACACCCTTTTTACCCCTTTTTAATTACTTAATGTAATTGTCACTTAGGCTTTTCATGTATTTGACATTAAATAATTATGTTGTTCCCTTTTTCTCCGACTATAGCCTACAGGAACCAATATAGGTTACTTAGTCGCTCCTCCTAGAGTCATCACTAGGAACAAGACATTACAGTACTCTCTTCCCAAGATTGCTTGTCCTCAAGCAACATCAAGATAGGGTGTTGTAGAATCTTATCCCCCTCTGTTATAGGAATATCTCCCTATGGACAGGTATATTTCCTCTTGAGAGCTAGACCCTTAACTCTAAGATAGAAGGTGCTTAACATGGACACTGACTTCCTTTTAGATCTAATCAAGATGATGAACAAAAGAGAAAGAGGAAGGTGTGTACCTTATGAACGTCATTTGTCCCTGCAAGGTCCAGGATGAGCTTCAATCTTGAACTCCTTGGTAGGTCCTGCAAAACAAACAAATGTACAAAAAACTTCCTACTCTACTAAGATTAGCTAAAACATAGATCCATCTACTGTAGACAAACTTATATGAAATAAGTACAAGTTTGAAAGAAACAGGCCAAGCATTGATTGTATTAATGATAACAACAATGAAGAATACTTACAGCCATAGATGTGAGTGCAACAGCTTCATCAAGATCTCCTTGTCCAACCCTTGCTCAAAATCTCCACGATCAAAATGATAAGACTTTCACTGATTATTCTCCTCCACTTCTCATGATATCATAAGTTTGGTATCTCTAAACTCCTCTCTCCCCCTTCCTCCATGGAAATCCTTCATTATATAAGATTTGGATATCTAACCACCATGGAGAGGATCTCTCATCAGATCCACTAAGAAAGGGATCTCTAAGATATTTAGGGAGAAAATATCTCTTAAGGATTTTGAGGAGGAAATATCTCTCAAGGATTTGAAGGAGGAAATATTTCAACCATCCATGAGATCCTCCACCTTCCCTAAAAAATAGGAAACCAAATGTGAGGTGGATTCTCACACTTAATTACTTTCTTTTTCATGAATATTAATAATAATTCATGTGCACTTGATTCTCATACTTAATCAATTTATTTTCCATGAATATTAATAATAATTCATGTGTACTTGGTATTTCTGCCTTCATGTAATATATCCCTCCTCCAAATTGACTAGGGATTGTGGCATAGGTTATTCCATGGTGTCAAGGTGTATGCGACACTTATACGACACTTAGGGCGAGGTACCTAGGTGTGCAAATTTCATGTGTAACAAAATGCCCCCTAAAGTGTGAGGTCAGAAGAGAGAATGATAGCCAAAAAACTTTACAAATCTTTAAAGAAAGGGTGTGGACTCAGAGAACCTGGTAGAATCTACACACAAAAATCCAACAAATATTATGACAGGCAGGCATACCTATGCTTGGGTGATAGAGAATTTCAAGGTATGGCCGCCATAAATACATTGCGGATCCATAATTATATTGATAAAAGGTATAGCCACCGAGGATACAGTGTGGATCTATACTCCTATGACCTGAACTGACTGTAGCCACGAAGAATACAGAGTGGATCTACGATATGACAAGACATAGCCACGACCAATACAAAGTGGATCTATGTGACAGTATATGTGTCATTGTTCAAGAGAAACTCCGTCGTAGCCTGGGCAAAGTACATATCAGAGTGATCACTCAACCCAGGGTCTTCTTACCGATCCCGATGTAGTACAAATATAACCATGTGAATAGATGTCCTGATGTCGAACATTGCAGAAACCACTTGATTACCGGTCAACGATGTAAACCATTAACAAGTGTGAGGGAAATCACCATTGATGTCAATGATTCCCAAGGTACCCTAGTACATTCCAATGAATGTGAATGGATGAGATGAAGTCGAACATCCATAGAATCATCCGATCAGAGGTCAATAATGTAAACCCACTGTCAAACGTGAGCAGGCCTGCCATTGAGGCATGCAGGTCCCAAGTACTAATTGGTTTCTAAATCTAGTTCCTAGATAATGTGTTGAAGTCGACAGGAATAGACTCATCGAAGGAGGGCCTTGATGTATCCCCCATCAACGACACGAAACGGACACAAAGATGTTATTGGTAGATCAAATGAACATTGACTGACACGGGTATTGAGACAAGATATTTGTGATGGTTGACTCTCGAGGTAGATAATTCCCTTGAACACTAAGGCACAACAACAGAAACATGACATGGACTAAAACACGATGATGCAATGGATATTGTGACTTTCATCGGGTGACCCAAAGGAGTAAAAAAAAAAACTCAAAGGATTGGCTCAGTGCAGAGGTTCAGTGGATTAAAATGCTTACAAACACAAAGTGTCGTGTTCAAGGGCAACTCTAAGAGTTATTGGTAACGTTCTCAAAAACTGCTTGGCTTGCTTCCTTCAATTTTTCCCCCATCCAGATAGACGAGTACCTCTTTTTAATTTAACGAACTCGAGGAGGGTAACACATGCTCGATATAAATCACCTTCGGTAAGTTCCTCTTCCTTTGTTTAACAAACTGGAAGAAGTAAGGGTTTGATCCCGTATGGGCCTGTCGATGTTTGTTTAACGAGTCCAAAGATAAAAAACTCGAAGGTTTTTCATGATTATAGAGTCTGGAAAAACACTTAAAAGAGAACTCTCTCATTTCCTTTTCCGTAAAGTAGTTTGATGAGACCAAAAAAGAGATGAACTATTGCTCAACAGATGTTTTCTTCAAATACTTTAATGAGCATGAAGAGAACAAGGTCGCTTGGCAATCTTTTCATGTTTAGAGAGTCTGAAAAGAACATAAAGAAGACTCCAATGTTGTCCTTTTTCATAATGTTAGTATTGCGAGGCCGAAAAAGAGATAAATTATCACTCGAAAGACACCCTTTCAAACCTTTTAACGAGTGGGAAAGGAAGAAAGATCACTCGACAATCTTTTCATGTTTAGAGAGTCTGAAAAGAGCTTAAAGGAGACTCTAGGGGGTTCCTTTTTTGTGTATCCATACAAGTTCGAAAAAGAGGTACAATTTTACCCGAATGCATTCTCATGTATTTATGAGCACAAGAAAGAACAAAGACTAAGCTCGGTATGCCCCCATCTTGAAAATCTAGTGGCTTAACTCAAGAATGATCATCAAAGTCTGAAGACATGCCCTCCAAGCTTCAATTCATTCACCAACTTTGAGGTTGTCACCAATTTCTCTACTAAATGAGAAAAAGGAGAAGATGGATGAAAAGAAGGTTCAAGAGATGTGGCTATTTCATTTTTTAATGAGCTTGACATAGGAAAAGAACTATGCTCGGGGTTTCGGGTTCGATCCCCAGATTGTTGTTTCATTTTTTAATGAGCTTGCTACAGAGAAAAAAACTATGCTCAAGGCCTCTGTTTCATTTTTTAACGAGCTTGCCACAGAGAAGAGAAACTATGATCGTAGCCTCTGCTTGATCATGACGTCTATTGGAGTCGCCTTTATTTTTTAGCTTGTTTTAAATTTCATATCTTAATGCTCGAAATCGAAAGTTGGTTTTCATATTTTCCTTTATTTTTCCCAAAATCTCAGAAGTCTCATCACACAAGTGGCGACGGTTATCATACTCTTAAGGTAAGATTTATTTTTTCATTCATTTAAAAACAAGTCTCTCTTTTTTACCTCGGGATGTCACGTGTCGAGAGTCATAGATCACATATTTTGCAAGTTCCGAGGGGCGAAACGACGAACTAGTTTTAAAAAATTTACCCAGATCAGTACCGATAGTAAAGATACTCTAAACCACAGTTAAGCCTCATCGGGACTTCGTGTATCGGGACTTCGTGTCTCAACGTTTGCTAACTCAAAGAGTCTTACCATCATACCCCGATAGCCGAAACCACGAGATTCTTGTTTTAGTAACCCGGGTTAATGTTAAAGGTAAAAATTTTTAGCCACGGTTAAGCTCTGTCGGGAATTTACAACTCAGCATGTTTTCCTTCAAAAAATATATCTTCGAAATCCCGAGTCACGAAGTTGCGATCTCGCGATTTCGCCACCCGGCATACGAGCCTCCCAGAAGATATACCTTTAAAGTCTCGAGTCGCAAAGTCACAATCTCGTGATTTCGCAAATCAGCATACGAGCCTCCCGGAAGCTTTACCTTTGAAGTCCCGAGTCACGAAGTCACGGTATTGATAAAAACGTAATTAATTAAACACTTAATCCTGGTTACATTTTTATTAACCAAAGCTAATTATTGCAGACTCGGGTTTTATAGGCTGGAAGGGTTAGAGTGAAAACTCTCGATGAAGCGAATACCGAGAGATTAATTAACATTAATAAAACTTGATTAATTAAGCTAAACCAGTATTTCCTGTGTTTTGATTCATGCACAGTCTACGAGGCAATCTTAAATTTTCCTTGCGCCAACTTGCATTACGAACTGTCAAAATTTATGATATTAATTGAAAATGGGGCGAATCGACAAGAAAGGATTTGATTTTTATTGCTAAATTTGTTTTTAAGAATGATTTGACCATTCTGTTCCTAAGGACAACCTAGTTTTAAATGGTCGAAGACATGGATCTTTTATTTATTGTCTCAAATTTCATTTCTATTCTACACAGAGAAGACTTTTCGTGAGCGAACTAATTTCTGTATGTATACATATTTTTATCGCGGGAGAGCTAAAGCAGAATCCCCCATCATGGCTCCGCGAAAATTGTCTAAAGCCACTGTTGAGGTTTCGGGACAAGGTTCAGACAATGTTTCTGATACTTCACCTCGAAGTGTCGACTCTGTCAGGACCTGGTCATATATTTTTGAAGTTCTACAGTCCGAATTGGTAGATGTTTCGGATGATTCCAGTGGAAATGAAAAAGACAACCTAATCACCAAATATAGGATTATCGTTCAGGTTGGAATACATAAAGTAGCGGCTTGGCCACGTCTACTCCCTTACTACAATATGGTCTGGTGGGCATTAGACCATGTGGATATACCAACCAGAACCATCGTCAATGAGCAGAGGGTCACCATTGGGACTTTCAGACTCGAACAGTTGCAGGCTATGTACAAGTTGCCAACCGTGTCAGACTTTGCTTACAATGCCGAATTCCTGGAGAATTTTAAATAGAAGGAATGTGTGCAATACGACAAGACTATGTCTGGTTTAATCAAAGATTGGTTTTCACACCCTGCGAAGTTCAGGGCGGACAGTAATGGAATATATTCAATAGCTTCTCTGGAACCACATTTCAAATATATCGCTATGATGGCCTACAGATTATATGGGAGAGAGGACACCACACATTTTTTCCTTCAGTGGGTGCCTCTAATTCACACGGTCGTCGAAGCCTGTTCCTTTGACTGGGCTAAACTACTATCTAATAGTTTGACCAGTCGAGTTACAGAGTATCGAGCGCAGAGGGAGAGCGGAAAGATTGCTTCATTCTTTATGTCTGCATATATCATGGATGCCGTGTGTTTTTTGACACCTTTTCCCTTGATGAGTTGGAGCTGAACTCCATTGGAGGCTGAGCCCATTCATGTCTACCATTCAAAGCTGTGGGAAGACAAAGCCTCAGATTTTGTGTATTAAATTTTTAACTAGGTGATGGTACCACTGCATGTCACTATTTTCGGCCACCCGCCACCCAGGATCTCAAATAGTATCGCGGTAAATCTGAGCAGTATAGCCGACTGGTACATGGAAGAAGAATTTTCATATCTCAGGGTTTTCGGTGCTTCTGTTCCTCCGAATGCCTTACCATTATTCATA
This sequence comes from Picea mariana, assembly GCA_032191745.1. NCBI lineage: Eukaryota > Viridiplantae > Streptophyta > Pinopsida > Pinales > Pinaceae > Picea > Picea mariana. Next base: position 59,399 of record JASDQU010681456.1, read on the forward strand.
CCCGATAGGCTGGCTTGCCGTGAGATTTCCAGACAAACCGTAATCGGTGGCGTAAGCAAGGAACTTAAGGGATATTCTAAGAATGTATGGCCATCTTTTCCTATTCATTTAAATTCATATTCTTTGTTGGATTTCGGGCATGCTAAAGCTGAGGCAACAGCCCTAGAAGACCTGAAATTGGTTCATGTCGAATTCAAGAAGCACGATCCACATAAGATCATAAGTAACCACTTAGACAATTGCGGGCTTAAAAGGTTTGAGCATGAAAATTCACCCTCGGATGACATTTTCAGAGGCACAAGATCTTATGCCGAGGTTTTGGCTCGGATACATGACCTGGCGCCCAAGGAAAGGGTCGATGTTTTAAAATTACAAGAACATCGACGGAGTTGTCTTCCCCCAGTATTACGGGGCGAGAATCTGAGAATAGTATAGGTGCAGCAAAAAGAAGCCGAAGGCTCAAAAGATTCAGCACCCAGACAAGAAGAACACCAGGACAGGGAAGAGAAAACTAGGAGCCCAAAACCAGAAATGAAAACTCTCGATCTGCCAAAAAAGCAGACTCCAGTTGCCACCCCAGGCCAATCAGCCAAGCAAATCGGAGATCCCATCACCTCCATTACTCCCTTACAGTCAACTAAGGGGAACATAGACGCGGGGTGGATTTTCAATGAAGAATTGAGACATGTAAGGATGGAAGAGCTTCCACCAAATGAGTTCTTTTTTGATAAAAAGAGAAAAGATGTGGTAAAAAGAGAATTCTATCAAGAAGAGGGATCAACAACCAAGAAGTTCAAGGTATTGACCGATGGGAAAGATATGAAGAAGGAAGAATTCACGATAGAAATAGCCGGAACATTAGGGGCATATGCTACGGCAAATCAATTTTCAGTCGGGGTTTTGAAAAATTAGCTGAAGCAAAAAAATTGCCTCATTAAAACCTTAGAAGCTAAACTAGCCACAATAGAAGAAGCTGCTAAAGACAAGGAAAACACAGGAATAAAACAAGCAAGGATGGCCGATAAAAAGGAAATTGAGCTGCTCAAAGCTAAGCTCGAACAAGCAGAGCTGGTAGCTCAGACCAGTGAAATACATGTAGGCCAACAAAGAGACCTGATAGGGCAGATGCAGGTTAGATTATATCTCGCTAAAAGCCAAGTCATAAATATCGAGATATTTCAGTCCCAGGCTATGGAGATTCAGAGCAGGGTTTCTGCAGCCCAGGGAAGTTTACTTGCCAAGGTAGAGATGATTCGGGACAATTGTCTGCTTATTTATCAAGTATTAGAAAACTTATCTGTCAGAGAGAGAGAAGCGAGAGCATCTCGGGTCGCATTTCAAGAGGTTGTAATAGCTACAACAAAAAGGGAATCGGGAAAAAGTTATAAGTTTTCCATTTCGGAACAGACCCGAGGTAATATTTTGTTGAAAGAATGGGAACGCAGCATATCAGAAGGAAAATTTCAAGCCAAGAAGGTAAGGAAATCCTCTGAATAGACTTTTGGTTCTATAGATGGAAATCTGTTAGGCATTGATAGCGAGAATAATGCTGAGACACTGAGCCAAATGAATATGGCGAAACTCTCGCTTGATATAAATGAGAAAGAAGAAAGAGATTCGGCCAAAGTCTCACAAATAACTCTGGAAGACATGGTTCAAATAGATAAATGGATTATTAAACCAAGTGTGCAATTGTGCGCCGTCAACACCCTAGATCGACAAATGGAGGAAAGGTTGCCGAAATTAGTCAGAGACTGTTACATTTTTTAAGCCAATTGTCAAGCAGAACCTTCAAGGTTGATATCTCGGCTGGTGGAAAAATGTGTCACTTGTACTGAGCATGCGAGAGGGCAGGCTTCTGGTACCAAATAAATACATAGGATAAAGAAATGAAACGATTGATCTCCTTCTCGTTGTAACTAAAAATCCTGGAACGATTGGGATTCCATCATATGTAAATTTGTATAAATATACAAGAGGAGGAAGGAACAAGGGCTGGACCTTTTTGAGTCTATTGTAATAGATATTTTCTACCTTGAGAGTTACTATAAAGCAAATCCGAAGATTCTCAATTCCATCACGACTGTGTTATGAGTTTGTTTCCTTGTATCTCATATTTTGTTTCATTTCATATATTTATCTGATGAATGTTTCGCTATAAATTAGTACAACCTCTACTATAATGAATAATTTTTAGTTTTCTATATTGTTTACCATTTTTCCTCTGTACCGGCTATCAGCAGGTATAAGACCAGTGAACACTTTAGATTTCTATATATATTTTATGCTTCATCAGGTTATTTCTTTATCTTTTTCTTCCTCTGTTTACAAGTGAGATTCTCCCTTGATAGGAGCCTTGCATGATAGACAACTCAATGTTTTCTCACACTTCGTACACATTTATTAAATTATAACTCAGTTACGGGAAAGGGCCTTTGGTTTGCAACTCATTTTCACTACTAGAGCTATAAACTCTCCTTTATATGAATGAAATCGAGACAGCATCTAAAGATTTTGAGATTTTCTTATCTTTCTATTCCTCTATGACTGTCCCTGTGACAAGACAGCCTAATATCCAACCCAGACTATCATATCAAACACATATTGCCTTAAATATTTTTGATATTGTTCTTAAAACAGCCACTACCCGAGTGGAACTTGAATGTTCATGGGCAGCGATTGAAAGGGACATAAACATCCAGGAACAGTTGGAAGCTAGACAACAACCTAGAAATCAGCCCTAGCTTCCCTTGCCGAAGGTTGACATTTCTTCCTTCTCTACCCCTTACTCACTTTCGGATGCCTAGACACTGTACTTCTCAGCCTTGAGTATAGACTCTGGAACAACAACGTCCAGGTTAATAATGCTTTGGAAGGATACCATGTCAAGGGACAAAACTCGGTCATGGCTTCCAAGAGATCTTCACTGGATGGAAGATAATCACTCTGGAAGGAACACATGTCGAGGGCCACGACAGGGGTAAGGATATCAGGCTCCAATAACCCTACCGAAGAGATCACCATGTCAACTACCAGATCCAAATCATCAGAAGTCGAAGGCATGGGAGACGATACAAAATCGTCGTCAGGAGGGGAGATAGACTGTATATCTGCCCGAATTTCTTCACGAGGGGGAAGAAAAGAGGATCGATGATGGTTATCATCCCAAGGTAGCTTGTCAATGCGCAACATTTCCATGATAGATTCATCCGAGGGAAAATTTGGGGAAATGTAATCGATCGTAGACGACAAGGAACTCAACTGTGATTGCATCGAGGAAACGTTAGGTGCCAATAGATGTTGGTCATTCGACGAGGGAGAAGTGGATTGGATAGAAACGTATGATGTTTCAGCTGGACTAAGTGGCACGGTGTCACCTAGTGCATCGAATTCCAACGGACAAGGTACAATCCAAGGGTCAGATGATGCCAAAGATTGATAAGCTACGATCGAAATCATATTGACAGTGGCAATATGATGTGTAGTCGGTGGAAGTGGTGTAGGGAAGGTACCCATGAGGCTAGAATCTTCCAGTAAGCCAACACCAACACTTTCATATGTGATTTTGTGGTCTCCCAAGAAAGGAATATTGTTGGTAGCAGAAAAGCGAGCATCGGTCGTGCAGAAATCCAACTAATCAACAGTGACAATTTTGTCCTGATGAGGAAATTGTATACATCGAAAGATCGACAGGGCAACATCAGTCATAGCATAAAACCAACTTCTTCCAAGTAACAAGTTGTAATCGAGGGGAGCATCGACCACCTCGACATCAACAGTAACAGTTTTGCCACCCAATTGGATGGGCAGGGACTGTAAAAGCCCATGGGGATGAAAAGATCACCCATCGAAGGCACGTAACATCGTTGGGGATTTGTTAAGTGCAGGTGATTTTAAACCTTTCCAACACACCAAAGACATGACACAAGTAGAGGCTCCCTCATCCAAGATAGTTTGGTGTATTAGTTGATTGTGAATAACAACATCAACTTGGAAAGCAAGTTGGTGGGAGAGCCGAGATGCATAATTGTCTAGGTTAAATATGATATGGTTGGATGACTCAGGATCAACAACGCCAATAGTGGCCAAGAGCATTCTGCGTTGACTAGGGTAGTGTTGTAGAACTTCTAACGCAGACATAGCACACGGTGCTTGAGCCAAATCTTCAACAATGTTGTAGTTCTGGGCGGCACGTGAACTAGTATTGAAGGTAGCTTTACATATAGTGCTCTTAGGAGGGCGTAAGATAGAGTCGAACGTGGGTTTCTCAATCTGAAGTGGTCCAGACAGAGGATTAACCGATGGAAGACTAACGGAGGACGGTGATGGATCCAGTAAAGTATTGGTACCATTAATGTCTTTTCCTTTGTCAGGGTTACCTGGTGTGTCGTATGTCTTAGAGAGAGTGGTCAAATTAATCCCATTAAACATATAAATATGTTCACTTGACGAGGGCTCATCATTAGGATAGCTAGAACTGCCCCCAGGAGAGGGGGTTTGAGCAACCATGGATTGCTGCTGTGGAAAAGGATGAGTAAGCACAACGGGTTGTGACTTTTCTTGGAAAATTGTGTCCACTTCATTGCGAAGTGGACAGTCTCGAGTGTAGTGATCGTCACCACAAATGATACATGGGAATTTCAATTTCCGTTGTGTTTTCTTTTCGGTAGCAGGTGTTTGAGCTTGATTTTTTGGTTGTTCATTGTTATTTTTTGATTTATTCTTTGTCTTATTCTTACCTCCAGATTGTTGTGAAGGGGCAGATTGAACTGCATTCACCTCGGAGATCTGATTTTCGAGGGAGGTAGAGGAGAGTGTGAGTGATTGGGAAGTAGATTGAGTTTTGATGGAACCGATAACACCATCCGCATGAGATGAGGATGACGACTTAGATGGATCGTTATTAGCTCGAGCAACATTCGGAAGTAAATCATACAAAGTACTAGATTGTGAATAAACCAAATCCAAGTACTGAGCCCAAGCAATGGCTTGTTCCTCTGTGACTGCGCCACCCATAGCGACATTGCGAGCGATCGGGGGTAAAAGTGATTTAGTAAACCATTCCACCAATAAGATGTCAGGAATGATTACCTTGATCATCCTTCGTCGTCACCTCCACTCATGAATATGGTCAGAGATATGCAAAGAATTAGTTTGACGAAGGGAGGTCAAGAGTTCAGTACTCATCTTGTAGCGAATAGGCAGTTGAAAGTGCATGAGGAAAGACATGGCAAGGGAATTGAAATTATGAAAAGAAGCACGTGGTAGTTCAATATACCACTTTGTTGTCGAGCCTGTAAGTGTTCACTAGAAAATACACAAACGTACAGAATCATTCATGAGGGAGTTTGATGAACACCACAAATGGAAAGTCATCACATGATTGTTTGGATCTTTGCTAGATTTTCCCTCAAATTTCAAAATATCAGAAGGAAGTTTAGCTGGAATGAATGGCCAAACTGGTGAATGAAAAATAGGATCATTAGTTAACCGAGACAAGTTTGGGAGATCCAAAGTCGCAAGGAAAGGTAGTTGTCGGTTAATTTGCGGATGGTACTAGTGCGGCATAGGAACACCAGTAGGACCATAAACTAGGTTAGGTGGATAGTTGTAACCAGTAGGTCCTCCTACATATGGTTGTTGCTGGCCACGATAAGCAGGATTCGATGATGGATGAGAAATATTTGCATAACTCGGTGGGTTCTGAGAATTATAGGCCGGGTGATTTGCTTGCCCATGAGGAGGATAAACATTTTTCCCTTGAGAATGGTAAGGAGTAGATCCCGGAGGTGGATATACATTAGACCCATGAGGAGGATAAGACTGTGGTCCCGGAGAACTCTAGATGGTGTTTGGGATGCCGCCCGGATAAGGTTGTCTGTAAGATGTTCCGAAAGGAACAGGATTTGATACTCCTCCTAATGGGTCATGATATGAGTGCCCCCCAACATGGGGTTGAATAAAAGTGCCTCCTAAAGATACTCCCCAGGATTGTGAAGGGTTTCCAGGAAACGAAGGTTTCCCCCCTGCCAGCGGTGGATTAACGACCGGGGTATGACTGGAAAACGGAGGTTGCCCTCCAGGAGGAGCATGAAAAGGGGGTTGTCCCCCGGGAGGGGTAGGCCCACCATAGAATGGTAGTCCTCCAAGAGGGAAAGGTTCTTTAGATGGTGGTTTCCCTCTAGTCGGTTGTGTTTGGCTAGCAGGGGTCTGCATTCTCGGCTAAAAAGATGTCCCAACAGAATCGTGTGGAACGTGTGGAGCCATAGAGTAAAAGCTTGTAGAAACGGGGGTAGGGATTGAAGTGCCTTGGATATGAGTAGAGGTGATTAGTCCATAATTAGGATGGACGTGTGCTGGTATAACAGTAGGGTTAACAACCTGATGGACTGGGTGATTCATGGTTTGACCGGATGGTGTTTCACTAGGAGGGTCATGAGGATTAAAGGGTTGTCGAAAGGATTCAAAATGTTCATAGAGATCGCGTCCCGTTGAATTCCTCCATATAGAACGAGCAAGTGTGGGATTGGTATCTACTGCGGTGCTAGGACGAACGAGAGTCCTATACTCATCACCAAAGATTGGTTCTATGGATTCCATATATGGTTCGGTAAAAGTTCTCTCCAGTAATTGTGGGACCTCTTCATCTATGATGTTCCCAAGGGAGTCTAAACGAAGAAAAAGTGGTTCGAGAGGGGTTATCGACACATATGTAGTGGGATTTTCAATCGTAACCAAAGCGCCTTCTGAGTTATCTAACGGAGGAGCAATAACACTTCCAACGTCGGATTGATTTTCTACCTCTCTACAGTAGTTGTCTTCTGGAGGGTTAGGAGGTAAGGGTTGATAGCCTTCCGGAGGCAGCCCTTGCATCCTACTTGATCAGCGAAGACCTTTATCGTCTATAGGATCAATTGTGGAGAATAACAGAACAGACTGAAAATATAGGGCTAACTAACAAAAAGAAACAGCATACGCTAATAAAATCTAGGAATCAACGAAGAAAACAAAACTTCTCTCGATGATCGTACTAGTTGGTGATGAAATCCAACGTCACGTGATCAAGTCGAGAAGGGGCTAGGATATGGTGGAATAGTTACAATGGTGACTTGCTTAACGGACTTTCACCTTGGTGCAAGCTTCCACGCAGTAATTGTGGATTTACCCTCCAAGGAGCCCGAGTGAGTTTGACCAATGTCTGTTCCAGGTACAGTGAAACTTCCCTTCACCGTCACCTTGTGTAAGTACCTAAATATTATGGCAATTAAAGACACCAATTCATAGTTAGTCCCTAGGCGGGTATAGTCGACAGTCCGATCCGAACGTATGGGCAGGATAACAAGTCTGAAATCAACCCGAGAGGCTCCCACACATAATCGTGGGTATACCTTCAAGTGACCCACAATATACGATCCGACCACTACAAACAGTTGAACCACGGAGGGATAATCTTCGTAATTCACCCGAATGCGACCTCGTGTGTAACCCCTGTGTGAGAGGCGGATCCCAGAAAACTGATGTGATAATTGGATTTGACTCTCCCTAGCTCAGTATGCTAATGTTTGTTTTGAAAACTTTGGAGAGTTGTACTCACAGCCTAATCCAAAGTGCTAACCCTAGTCTACTGTTGGTGGAAGATCCTAAAAACAAAAAAAAAATCTAGATAATTTTTAATTAGCGTTCTTTTTACAGCTGTTCTTTACTCAAAGGGTGTATGAAAGTGAAACTGATGGAATGATGACTCAATTCCAAAATCATGCATAAAAGATTATAAGTAATCATTTCTTTTCAATGAACGCCTATTTAAGGGAAAGAGAAAGAGTCATTTTCACTATGAAATACTAATAAGGAATGTCCTCAATCAATTTGTTCTCAATCAAATCCAATGTAATGCTAAAACATTTCAAAAATGCCTTCTAATATGCAAACCAATCACTAAGATGTATCTTTGGTGTTTGTATGCGAATGATGATTAATTCAATGCAAAACTTATCCTGCCAACTACCCTTTTAGATCAAGGAGATTCGAACAAGCATAATCAGATTTCACACAAACAACACACCTTCTTGCTATGATTGAAACAAGAAGCAAAAAGAAAACAAAAGATAACAAAGAAAATCAAGAATTTCACACAAAGGAAAGATGCTAAGAAAAATGACCTCAAAGAACCAAATGAGATGATTCACAGATTTCTGATGCCCTTCACCAGAGTTCCCGCTCAGTCGAATAAGAGAGAAGAAAGCAGTGGATTGATTCCAAGTTCTCAACAGCAGAAAAACTCAAAATAAGGAAGAAGGTCACAAAATATGAACAACAAAGTGCTTATTTCTCAGAAAGCAAAGTGTCAAAGGTCAATAGAAAGAAGTATTGAAGCACAAAGAAGCTGAGCAAGGGAAAAAACAGAGACTGGACTTCAAATAGGACAAATCTAGAAGGTTTTTTTGCAGAGGAAAGGCTAGCGCTCTGGTGTAAGGGGCACCAAAGAGTTATAATGCTCTGTCTAAGACCTTCAGGGAGCGTTGGGGCTCTGATAACAAGGCAAGGGAGCGCCAGGCTTCCACAGCTCAGAAAATTGTCCAAAAAACCCAAAAGCTCAGTCAAAATTTGGCAATCAAGATGAATGTGATGGAATAAGGATTCAATAAGCATATGAAATCAAACATACGGGGTGAACAAGGTATAAAAAGAACAAAGGGTAAGACAAGGGCTGTGAGGAAAACCAAAACTGAAAGTTTCGATTCGTCCCCAATGGAGTCACCAATTTCTGTTGTAGAAAAATCTCCCTGCGGACAGGTAGATCTCCTCTTGAGAGATAGACTGTTAAATCTAAGACATAAGGTGCTTAACATGGACACTGACTTCCTTTTAGATATAATCAAGTTGATGAACAAAAGAGAAGGAGAGAAGCATGTACCTTATGAACGTCATTTGTCCCTACAAGGTCCAGGATGTGCTTCGATCTTGAGCTCCTTGGTAGATCTTGCAAGACAAACAAAAGTACAAAAAAATTCCTACTCTACTTAGATTAGCTAAAACATAGATCCATCTACTGCAGACAAACTTATAT
>JASDQU010681457.1:6221-26185 GCA_032191745.1 Picea mariana
AGAGAGAGAACTTGTAGAGCGTTCCCCGCATGAAATATTTTTTTAATGGATATGAAAATATTACACAAAATACTATACACTGTAATATAACCAACACATTTGGTCTTACTAAATTTGGATATGTTATGAAGAAGTTATGATGTTTTTCCCCAAAACACCTGTTTTAGACTAGTTTAATAAGATTTCTTTAGTATCTTCTTCAACAATACAGTTTAATAAGATTTTTAAAGGGTATTTCCAGTAAATATTTTCATCTATTATGAAATTCTTGGTTGATTGAAGTTTGAGTGACCTAGCATTATCCTAACTAAAATCAGATGGGAATTCAAGAGTTTGCAAATAAAACACAATATTTTTGTACCAAGGAGATGAAGAAATATTATCCTAAACCTTAATTGAGGGTTGTTGCAAATTATATTCCTCAAATTCTACCAAAGTGTGTTCTACTATTTATAAAACTTGATTTATCTTGAAAATTTTTGAATTTGATTCAGATAAAATATTTACTAAGCATTGACCTTTAGTTAACTTTGTTGGTTTTATTTCAAGGTCATACTCTTGAATTTTTGTTATCCATTTTCCTCTTTTTCCATTAGTATCATGGTGATTCAATACTTCTTTTGTTGTGATTCTAGGAACAAATGAAATTATTTTAGAATGAAGAACATAAATTTTAAAAGACTTGAAATCTTTAGCTAATGCATAAGATCATTTTTCTATAATATTGTATTTTAGTTCTAATTCTCTCATAATCTTTCTAAAAAATGAAACGGGTTCTTCCTGATTATGTTCATTTCTTTGTAAAAGAACCGCAATAGTTGTGTTATTAGAAGAAAAAGAAGAGATCAAAAATTTATTTGAGTAATCTGGGCTTATCAGTATTGGTGCTTCTCCCAAGGCTTTCTTGTTCTGGTCAAATGAATATAAGACCATTTAAATTCATTATCTTGTTTAACCATTTCCTTTAAATCCTTTACCACTTCAACAAAATTAAGGATGAACTTTCTTAGAAAATTTATGTTTCCAAGAAAATATTGAATCTCTTTCTTGTTTCTTGGTAGACGGATGACCTTAATTGATTCAACACATTGAGGGTCGATTTTTATTCCTTCCATTTAAACAATATGTCCGGGTAATTTACCTTCCTTCCTGCATAGAAAAGTTATATTTTTTAGGATTCAATAACAAACCATATTTTTTACATTTAAAAAAATTTCCTAAGATGTTTTAAGTGATCATCATTTGATTTAGAGAAAATAGTTACATCATCTAAATAAATCACATTGAATTTGTCCTTTTCTCCTACAAATTATATATCCACTGCTCTTTGAAATGTTGCTCATGCATTGATTATCTCAAAGGGAATTTTTTCATACATAAAGGTTCCACAAGGTGTAGTGAATGTAGTTATCTCTCTATTTTTTTCAAGCACAACAATCTTGTTATAACCTAAAAATTCAACAATCATAGATATCTAATTAGCTCCCACTACTTTTTGCAATACATGATCCATGTTAGGAAGAGGATAATTATCTTTTAATGAATATGTATTAAGGTTTATAAAGTCAACACAGAGTCTTATTTCACCATTCTTATTTCTAACAGGTACCAAATTTTCAACCCAAGAAGAATATCTAAGAGGAACTATGATTTTTGCATCTAACAATTTATTCAGTTATTTTTCAATAATTAAGAAGAGAATAGGATTCACCTATATTAATTTCTATATAAATGGGTAAGATCCCAATTTAAATAGAATTATATGTTGAATAATGTTGGTGTAATAAGTCTTTATATCTTCATAATACCATGCAAACACTTCAATAAATTCTTTAGAGAAATCAACATACCTGGCCTATCGATCAATAGGTAGAATTTCTTAGAGCTTGATAGTCCTTGGTTCTTGTTCGGATATGATATCAGAATCTTCCTCTTCTTTAGTTTTAGGATGAACAATAGGTTTATATACAACATCATTGTTGGGCCATGAAATTGTCATCCTTTTACATCATCTTTCCCTATTTTTAATCCCTTCTTGCTTACCCATAACCTCGTATTAATGCTTATTGATCAATTTTAATGTTTATATGAGGTATTTAGAACAAAGGTGTTTTCCATTTTATTTATTCATTATTTCATATGAGTTATGGTTAAATATTAGAAAGGTATCACATTGTGCACTTATCTTTGAAAATATGGTTTAGTTTGTGATTCTTCTAGAACCAGTGGTCATTGTTGTTACTCCTACAACTAAAAAATTCACGATGAGGGTTCTTAATATTTCTTGAATGAGGATTTATTTATTCAATGTATGTTTATTCTAGAAATATATCAACATCCCAGATTGTACGTTATGAGAATTCAAGTTTTCACAATTTGCTGCAAATTGTTGCAACTCCTATTTGTTGTTACTCCTATGATTAAATATCTACAAAGTGGGTCCTTGTGATTCTTCATATGAGGAATTATTAAGTCAATATAAGTACATATCCTCAAAATATCTCAACAACCCAGATCATACCTTTTGAGAAATCAAGTTTTCATTATTTGTTGCAACTTGTTTGATTTCTTAACAATGTCGCAACTCCCGTGCTACAACTATGAATAGTTTCACAACTCCCATGCTACAATTCACCCAAGGAATCTTGAGTCATCGGAACCGTGAGCCATGATATCACATATTTTTTATTTATGGATTTATGAAACAATAATATTAGTCCAATAAAATAAAAGATATGGAGATAATTTTACAATTCCAAGATAAAATATTGGTTTGAGTGGTTGACCAAGAATCTTGGAATTCTTGGGCAAGATATCTTGGAGTTATTTATTCCTTGTTAATTGTTAGAAAATGATCATTGAATTCTTAGGTAAAATAACTTGGAGTTATTTATTATTTGCTAATTAATAGCAAAGGATCTTGAAAGTTATTTATTATTTGATACTTGTTAGCAAAAGATCTTGAAAGTTATTTATTAATTGCTAATTGTTAGCAAGGATCATGGAAACTTTCTAGTTTCCATGGAATCTATGTATAAGAGAGAGAAATCTCTCCATTATTCAAGGATGAATCTTAGAGAAATATCTGAATGACAATAGAATAATTCAATGAGTCTTCATTTTATAGTTTTATGATTTCCTTATTGTGTGATTTAATTAATTCATTTGCGTTTTCATTTTAATTATGGTTTTATAATTTCCACACCGTATGATTTAATTATTTCATTTGATTTATTTTCTTTTCATGTTTGTAGTAGATTTATTTCTTTTGATTAGATTAATTAATTTAATTAATTTATGAAATGAGTGCTAATGTAGAATAAATACGAGAAGAGGTATATGCCTAGGGTTTTTGTAGTGTGGAGGCCTTGTGGGATTGACATGGAGTCTTAGTCATGCCTCATAGGCATGTGTAGGATGGTTATTAGAGGTCTAGGGACATGATGACAGATCTGATCGACATCTCGTGGGAGGATGAGGACACCTTGTAGGCCAACAAGGGGTTGTTCTTATCCAATGACACATATAAGATTATGTATGATTTCCTTCGCTGAGTCTCCTGTGGTAATGTGATAGGCGTCCCCCACCAAAGTTGTCTTACAGATCCTGTGCAACAAGTGGTAGTCATGACACAAAGTGGAGGCACTTCCAGATCTAGTCATGTGATGAACACAAGACTTTGCAGGAATAAGCATTTGGGATCATATACTAGGGTTGGTTGGTCTGCGCATTTTCTAAAATATCCTCCAAAACTTCCCCACGGTCATTCTTTGACAATATTTTCTGTGGGAAAATTTGTTGAGCGAGCAACTGGTGTTGGGTGAAACCATTCATTTGGTAGTGTAGCTCATCTCCATCGCAAAAATAAGATTTTGAATGTTAGGGAGTCAATCTCATAGTGTATTCTCGGGATAGATGTACCTATGAATCAGGTTGCGAGCTTATAAGAGAAATATTTAGTAGGTAAGTTCTTTTACACTAGAATGAATAAGGCTCAACTCGTTGATTGGGTGCTTCATTTATGGAAACCCTTGGTTGGGTATTGTCCTAGGTTTAGTCTTCTATCCAACCACTGGTTGGTCTTCCATTTCCTTTCTAAGGGGGATTTGTTGAAAGTGTTGAACTCTCCTTGGATTATTAGTAGGGGCATCTTAATGCTCAAAAGGTGGTACCCTGGTTTTAATCCCCTATCTGAAGTTTTTTCGAAGAGGTACCTTTGGATGTTGCTTCTTGATTTTCCTATCGAATTCTAGTCTACAAATATCTTTGAAGCGATTTCCAGTTCAGTTGGTAAGTTTATATATTTTGATAGTGAGTTGTTTCATTGGTACAATAAGTGGATATCTTGGGTCTTGGTGGAATTTGATCTTGATAGGGGATTACCAGATTTTATAGATATTTTTATTGGTGATATATTCATTCGTCAACATGTTGATTATTGGAAGGAGTCTTTTCATTGTCACTCCTGCTGACAACCCAAACATTTGAAATTGAAGTATTCATCACTTTTGGTACATGGTATTGATCTAGAGAAAATAGAGGATAATTATAGACAAGGATACTCACCCTGCTAGGTGCCTTTCAATAAATAATCTTTCCTGGGTAAGAAGAAGCTTTGATTTCCTTACCTTTTTTCAAAGCTTTCAGTCCATGAGACAAAATACCTAAATACTAATGAGGAATGGATTCTCAATATATTTGGTGATTTTTGGGACATCATTGTGAGAAAATTTAATGACTCGGAGGGTCTTCCTGGATCTGTCTTTGAGGGCTTGGGAGCTGAACATCGTCCATGTATCCCACCAGATGAGACACAACATGTTTACCCCTTCGGTAGGGATCTTTCCAATGACTATCCAACCACTGATGAGTGTAATTGCGAGTGAGTTGTGGATGTTCTGGGACAGTTTAGAATAGGTTTAATTGACTCTACCCCTTCCTTTGAGGCCCCTAAGTACCCAACTATTCCACTAGTCAATGAAAGCAGGGCCTCAGGATTCCTTACTTGTCCAGATAATGAGATCAACATCCCTATTGAAACTTGCTCTCTGTCTCGTAAATCCAAGGTAATAGAGACATTATCTAATGCGCTTGTTTCTATTTCCTCCACTTCCACCTTGCCTTTACCCTCTAGTGCATGGACACATGTTACAATTCAGAAAAAGTCTCATCCCTGGCCTCCAAAGAATCCCCCCCCGAGGTTGTTGGCGGTGGCTTGACACATTTTGGTAAGTTGTCCTTGGAGTTTCAGGTTCCTTCCTTATCCCTTGACCCTAGTCTTCCTGATTCACTGAACCATAATAATGATAGAGCTCCTTTTTCATCCCTTAGAGTAGGCTTGGCAACTTCAGTAGTTCCCTCATGATAATTTTATCCTTTAACTTACATGGGTTTGGGGGTCCCACAAAAATAACATCCCTCAAAATTCTATTGAAATAAACAAACCATGACATTGTATTCTTATAAGAAACTTTGGTGGATGGTGATAAGGATAAAGGTTTTTTTCTCTAGTGTCTACCATCGTGGAACTGTGTCGCAATGGATCCAAATGGTTGTTCAGGTGGTTTATTAGTCGAATGGAACCCTTTAGTTGATGATTTCTATGAAATTGGCACTACTACGAGTATTTATTTGGAGGGAAGAAGCTAACATTCAGCTGATGAAGTTAAACTTCTGAATTTCTATATGCCTTATAAATATAGGGAAAGCTTATAGTAGACCCTATTGGATTCTGGTCTTCTAGAAGAAAATGGTCTTATATTTGGGGGAAATTTAAAATTTATCCTATATTCTTGGGAGGTGTGGGGTAGCTTGGCTCAAATTGACCCTCTTGCAGATTTTTTCACTAATATTCTTCTTGCATCTGGGTTAGTGAATTTGCAACTGATCCAAATGGCTCTGACTTGACGCAATTTTAGAGCTAGTGTGGCTAGAATATCCAAAAGGCTGGACCGGTTTCTCATTTATGAGAATCTCCTCTGTAATAGTTGTAAATATAGGTCCTGGATTATAAATTCTACTATTTCAGATCATAATCCGATATGTCTACAAATGGATTATTCTTTCCATAAAGATGTTCCACCCTTCAAATTCAACAGTACCTAGTTATCCGATCTGGAATTTACTACCCTTATCAGGAATACTTAGATATTTATGGGAAAATGGATAGATTTTTCACCTACTCTCCTAATGTGTGCAAATTTGAGGAAGTTAAAAAAAGTGGCGGTTCAGTGGAAGTAAAAAAAAAAAAGAATCTACATTTAGATCTTCTACAAATTGATCAAAAATTGTCAGATCTCTTTATAAAATGTTCGTCGCAGGTGTTTTAGCAAGAGGAACTCAATCTCCTGAAGGCCCTAAAACAAAGGAAGGATAAAATTCTTACAATTGAAGAATCTACATGGAGTCTCATAAGTAGGGAAATTTTTTTGAACAAGGGTGACAAGAATACAAGATTCTTCCATAAATTCACATCTCAAAGAAGAAGTCAAAAATACAATCTAGGATATAACAAATGAGGATGGAAGTGTAAAATACACCGATAAGGATATTAAGGAGACTTCCTTTAACAATTTCCAATCCCACTACAATGCTCTAGAGGAAGAGGACATGCATAATTAGTTAAATATTCTAAAAGATGTGCCCAAATTCTTCAAAGAGGATGAGAGGAATGATATAGGGAAGCCGGTCACCTTAGAGGAAATTGAGTAAATTTTCAGTAAAATTCCTAAAGAAAAATGTTGAGGCCTGGATGGGTGGGCACATGAAATTTTTAATACTTTATTTGACATTATGGGGGCTGATATTCATAAGGTTGTTGAGGATTCCAGAGTTTCAGGTCATATTCCAGGTGCACTCAATGAAATTTTTTTTACCCTTATTCCAAAGGTGAGAAAGCCAAATTCCTTTCATGATTTCAGGCCCATATCCCTTTGTAACTTTATTTATAAACTAATATCCAAGAAATTAGTATTTATTAATTGTTACCCTACAAATTTTTTCAAGAGCTATCAAGGTTTGAGGAAAGTGTGTCCTCTTTATCCCCTATTGTTCCTTCTGGTGGTTGAATGCCCTACTAGAAAAATGAAAAAGGTTGTGGCAGCAGTTTCATTCAAAGGAATTAAATTTTTTGTTAAGACTTTTATTTTTCATTTTTTTTTATCGACGATGTGCTCATTTTTGGAGATGCACGTTTCGAGGACTGGATGGAAATTCAATCTATTTTAACAAAATTATGCAAAGCTTCAGGTATGGAGTTTAATTTTCTAAAGTCGTGCTTCCTAGCTCAAAATATTGATCCAAGTCTAGAAGTAAAACTACAGTCTACTTTTAATATCCATTTTATGAGTATAGATGATGGGTATAAAGTACCTTGGATTCTTTATTAAGCCCAATAATTATAGAGTGGATGATTGGAATTGGATGAGTCAAAAAATTGAAAAGAGAATAGGTAATTGGTCCTTTCATTGACTCTCCTTAGGCGGCAAGCGTGTCTTAGAAAAAATAGTTTTGAAAAGACTCCCTATGTATTGGCTTAGTCTTGTTAAAATTCAATCCTCCATCCTGCATAGGATTCAACATCTCATTAGAAAATTCATTTGGAGAGGTGCGAGAAAATCAACTGACTTCCACTTATCCAAATGTAAAAAGATTTCTATGCCAAAGGAAAATGGCGTATGGAGTATTCGTAATATTAAATGGTTTTCCTTATCTTTGCATACCAAGTCTTGTTGGAGAGTTATTTTCGGAGAAGGACTGTGGGCTTCGGTGTTAAAAATGAAATACCTAAAATGAATTGACTTGACTTCTTCGATCTGGAAAAATGAAAGCAAATTCTCGGTTGCCTCTATCATTTGGAATAATTTCTTGAATTCTATGCCTCTTATTAAAAGATGGATGGCTTGGTTTGTAGGTAGTTGTAAGCAGTTCATTATTGGCCTAGATCCTTTCATTAGAGGTAATGCATTGTGTACTCTTTCTAGATCGTTAATAAAACATCTTAACAATGCGCATATTTTCACTTTAGCATAGGCGTCTTATCCTTATGCATTAGGAAATAATCCTTGTTGGATTGATACCAATCGAATTAGGCTGTTGGGTGAGATCGCTATAGAATGGGATAATTTCCTTATTATTACATGGAGAAGTTGTATCTCTTTTAATAATTCCGATGATAAACTTGTTTGGTCTTGGAATAGGGTGAACAACTCTATCACTGCTAAACTAGCTTATCAATCCATAATTTTTTCTAATATTCTAGAGGATAATAGATGGTGGTATAAGGTTATTTGTAAAGTTAATGTCCTAGGAAAAATTACTTGTTTCATTTGGATATGTTTGATGAATTTTATTCTTACAGGTTCTAACTATAGAATAAGGGGAGGGATAAGACCTTCAGCATGCATTATATGCCTCAATGTTGAAGAGACAACCTCTCATCTATTCATGCATTGTGTTGTTTCAAAATCTATTTGGAAAGATATCCTTTTATTCTTGAAGATTTCATATGCTTGGGGAGATCATTTTTTAGAAGAAAATATTTTAGAGTGGTTCATTAATTATCCTAAGTTGAGACATATTCCCTTTCTAGTGATATGGGGAATTTGGAAATATAGGAATAAAATTTTATTTGAGAATTGGAATAGACAGGATTCAAAAATTGCCACAAAAATCCTACTTTGAATTCAAGAATTCGAAGGAGACTATGAAATGGATAAGCTAGAATTCATACTCAGTCTAGTCTATTTTGATGATTCTCCCCTTGGGGTATTTGATGGTGCTTCTAATGGAGGTATCTATGGTATTGGTTTATTTCTTAAACTTAGGAATGATATTTTCTACGAAACTCACTTTGTTGGTGGCGATTGAAGCAATATGAAAGCAAAAATATTGGGCCTATGGGGCCTTTTACACTTTGAAGATAGCCTATCTATAAACAAGATTATGGTGATGGAGATTCAAAGGTGGTGATAGATTGGATAAAAGGGAAGGAAAACCTGAATCTACTTTATCATAGTCCATGGAAAGATAAAATCTAGAGGTTAAAAGATAGTTTTGAAGGGCTCAAATTTATGAATATTCACACAATCTTTAACTCTGTTGTTGATCAACTGTCCAAAAAGGCCATGAAATGTATTATTGGATGGTTTTAGTTTTAGGAAAAGTTTCAAGGAGAATCCATTCATGCATATAGATACTTTTTTTTTCAACCGATAGATTCACACTTTGGTCTTATAGAACTAGTTTTTAATTATACAGTGATGATATTAATTGTTATGTCTATTTTATCACTTGGGTGAGCAAAACAAGGGAACTTGCATACCTGGTTGGGAATGATAGACAACACATAGGTTAGTGCATGAGTTAACCAAGCCATGAACATGAAATAAACAAGTAAACAAACTAAAAACAACTAAGGAAATAAAACTATAATGCATAAGAAATGTTTAGAACCATAAATAATAAACCAATGACCAAGACTATGCCACCAATGGATAACCATATTAGTTGGAAAAACATTGTATATAAATGAGGACTTATGAGTCCCCTCTTCCTCGTTTGGAGGGATCTTAAGTTCCCTAGTGGAGATCTCTTTTTACAATGGTAAAAAATAAATCAATTGATGAAGAAATCAATGCATATTCCCTCAAGAGGAGAGTGGAAAGGCCTATTGGAATGTTGCTAGAATAATCCAAGGATAAAAGAGAATTCTCAAGGGAGGATTGAAGTAGCATAAAAATACTATGAAAATCCTAATTTCTTAGTGCACCCATGGCCTCCATTTATAGAATTTATTCTAGGAAATATTCAACTGGTTCTTAGTGTGAACAAGGGACCCTTTAGCGAACCCTTTGGTCCTTGACCAGCCCCCCATTCACATTTCCCTGCAATATGAAGGTCAAATCATGTTGGGAGTTGGTCTATAAGTGGTTGAGGGGATGATAAGAACCATAAATGTATCATTCACAGGAGTGTGCATCTTTTCTCATAAACAGTCATGCATATTGTGCATTGTGCGATCTACATGCTTCTTTGGCCCGTACACTATGCACGCGCTTCCTTTAGTGAGTTAGCGCATGTCAATTTTTTCCCAATTGTATATTTTTTGCCTCTTGGAAATGTGTTTTGGTGTTGCAGGTGAAATAATAGTTTTTTGGCATTGTTGTATTTCTATAATCATTTGCATGCAATGTTGTGGATGAAATTTCAATGATAGCATTAACTTTTACATTTTTTATATTGAAGCAATTTTGTTTTTAAAACAATAGTAGCAGATAGCGATGTTCATTATCAATCTGTCAAGACATATATGGATCCACATGTACAATGTAAGAATCATATGTATTTTGAAAGTTTCATTTGATTCTGAATATAATAGCATTGAAACTACTTTTTTCTACGTGAAAAAATAATAAATACTAGAACTATGTTCTATGGAGATAGGACCGACTCCATTAGAACATAGCATTGTGTAACTTATGTGGTTGCCTCATTTCTTGTAATTTCACATAGGATTTATTTTATTTAATTATGTAACTAGTTACTTGGTTCAAATCCTTCATGTGAGGTTGTGTTTACGTTGGATTTAGTTTATTTTTTCATTTCTAATAAACACATTTCAGTTTGGTTGTCATTCTTTTATGTCGTTGAATAATTGTGCTTAATGCAACGACTATATTTGTTGATTTTAGTAATTACATGGATGATCTTGGAAATGATTAGGACATAATTTCGAGGACTTAGTTAATTTATTTTCTAGAAATTAGTTAATCATTTTCTTTCATCACATGTGATTCATTTCTCACCAAGCATGGTGTGAATTTCAATTTCTACAAAAGTAAATTAGAGTTTCAATTCTGCAATCAATTTACCAATACCTGCATGTGGTTGAAAGAAGGGAGTTGAGGATCCCACCACTTCTTTAGTGATTTAATTTCCTGTCAGTATGCTTTCATTTTTGCAATGTGCATAATTGTGTATTTCTATAGAGCCTTGTCATAGCTTGAGAATTGTCCATACTCTTACCACAAATACTATGATCAAAACACATAGAAGGAATAGTTGTTCCTATATATACAGTGCATGATAGTTTGCAAGTTCCATATGATCCCCAGATTGATAATTAAATGCATATTTTTTCTAACTATATTCTTGATAAATTAGGAAGGTGATTAAAAAACCAAACAATAATATTTATCGAATAGCTTCTCCAAAGGCACCAATCCTTTTGGAATTTGATTATTTCTTAACACCATTCTTTTATAGTTAACAATAATATTTTGTAATTTAGGATCATAATTATTATTATTTTCTCATTATGTTTTTCATCTTCCTGGTCAATATGAGTTGCAAAAAATTCATCAACCACTTCCCCCAAAAAATTAATTTGCAGATCATCTTCAAAACTTGCCAATGTTTGACATTGTCTAGAATTGAAGGTATGTATTTCATTTCCACTTCATATTTAAGTTTTGGAACTTCAGAGGGTATGAAATTTCTTACTTCTACTGCTAAATAATCATCTTGTTTATTTTCATGTCCTTGTATTGCATAGATACTAAAGGATAAAAATAATTTTTCAATTAAATCCTAAGCAAAATTCCTATAGGATCTCATCCTAGGATGTTTAGCTTGATAAACCTTCCTTATTCTTTTAAGAATTAATTCTTCATGACCATAGACAATAAGATTTGTAATTTTCATTTTTCTAGTAGATTCTAAACCTAGCACTAAATGTTCATACTCACAAATGTTATTGGTGGAATCTATTTCAAATTTTAGTCTAAAAGAAAATGAAAAGAATTTTCCAGAAGGTGAAATTAGGAGTATACCTACTCCTACACCCTCTCAGGAGGAATATCCATCAAAATACATTTTCCACATTCCATGTTCATGCTCTTTATATTCACACAAAGGATTATTTACAACTTATGTGTGAAGTCCTTGTCCATTATTTACAGATAAATGAAATAACCCAAGTCTTGATATTTTGAGTAAACAAGGTAATCATTGGGATGATTGGGATCACTAACTACGCAAGCTAGTTTGTCTTCCCTATAAAGTCTCCTAGTTTATCCACCAAAAAATAGGATTTTATCATATTTTGTGTCCATTTGTAACGAGCCACATAATTTACTTTCTCAAGATCTAGACACATGCATACCATAATATATAGGCACATCTGCCACAAGTATATTCATTTAAACACTTTTTTACAGGAATTTGGGATAAATGTACTACAAGGTATCTAATTATTCCTAAGAACCTAACCATCCTTGCATCAAAGTATAAGTCATTATATTGTATTGTGATTTGTACAAACAACTTATCAATTATTATTTTGGGCATTAAATTATGTGAAGCACCTAAATCTAGCATGAAATTATGTAAGCGAAGATCATGATCAATCAAAGAAACGTAAAATGGTATCACTTCCTCTCCTCTTTCCTCAATATGAGAACCAAACATTACAATGGACCTTTCATCTTATACATTCAATGTATCAGGTTGAGTTTTTGCAATGGAACAATCAATCATTTTCATCACTTTTTTTCGATAAACAAGATTTTTTGCAATTTCTATCAAAGGAATAGGGAATTTTATATTATTTAATTATTTCCCCATATTAAAGGAACTACTAATTTTCTCATTTTACTTATGTTCTAGATCTATTTTCTTAATATCTTGTTCATCAATTTTTTTCTTTACAGTTGTGATTTATTTTCCTCTGTATTCATTTTGAATCTTATCTGACTGACCTTGGTTATCTATTTTAGTTTTATTTACATTTGTCCTAGGTATAAGGTCATATTTTCTATGAAATTATTTTTTCAATGAATCTAAGAAAATGCTATACTGAGATGATGAAGAATCAATGTGATTCTTGTTATAATCTTCATTAAAATATGAATTAAAAATTAAGTATTTCTCATATTCTTATTGAGTAAGATGTACATCAGAAAGATCACCTTCCATCATATTTATTTCCTCATAAATATATTCAAATTCTTCTTCCATAAATTTATCCACCAAATTTTCATTTTTTATAGGTGCTTGTATCGGTTGATCTTCATTTCTCCTTTCTCTCTGAAAAACTCGATGAGGGTTGAAAGGCCTTCTAAAGTGATTTAGATTTATATTATGAGGCCTACTTATCTAAATTTCCATTCTATCCAATTTATATGATGAATATTTAATGATCCTTGACATTTATTCAGTTTTATCCTCTTGAATTGTATCAGTACCTGACCTAAAAACTTATTCCTTTTTTTTTTCCTTTTTCTCTTTCCCCTGATTCACTTCTAATTCTATCTTTTCCCGAAGAAATCATATTGGATTCATTTCTACAATGTCATATTTCATACCGGTTAAATTAGTTTATCTTCTCTCCCTAAGTAGCAAGGAAAAATCCGGGTCAAAAGAGCCAACACAAGTAACTTTTGTAGATGGTTTTGAAGGATTCATATCTGCAGGGATTTTATTATAAATTTTGTTAAATATTTTGATAAAATATGGGAGAAATCCATTTGTTTCTTTTTTAAACTGCCAAACTCAGTTAATAATTATAAATGACCCTTCTTCTCACCCCATTGTCTAATAAAAGAATATTCTAGTGCATCCCAAGAATGAATAGAATTAGGAGGCCACCCCTTAAACCATGTCTTCACCTCACCTTTGAATGTTTGAACAAATATCCTAATATATACATCTTCATGTTCAATACCTTAATTACCTGTGAAATCATCAAATGATGATAAATGTTTTAGAGTTGTTACCACATCTTCCCCATTAAATTTAGTCAACAACGTTAAATAATTGTTAGGAAAATTGTGTATATTTCCAGGGAAATTCAAAGGGGCATATATAGAAGTTTCTTTATTAAAAACCATTGGTAGGGTTGGTGAAGGAGGTGGGTTTTTTTAGGGATATTTCCTACCATGACTAGATGATATATTAACAACTTTGAATTATGAGGAGTGAGTGGATAAAGAATAATTTAAATTCTTCTTCTTCTAGAGGACCCTTCAAAAGAGAATTTTGATGAATTTCTAAATGTTCCTTTTTAGGGTATAAGAATAGAAATCTAGGGTATGTAATAGGAGAATTCTTAAGAAATTTCTTTGGAGAAATGTTGAGAGAATTTTAAGTAGGATATATATGAGGTATTATCGGAGAGTATTTAAGGGAAAGCCCAATATAATTTTCAAGGAAGAATTCAATTGAATTACTGGTGATAACTGGTAAAGGTGGATTTGGAGGGTTTGGAAGGGACTCTTTAGGAGAAAATGGAAAAGGAATTTTAAGGGAACTAGTAGAAATATTTTGAAGGATATTTTATAATAGTAGAGGATTTTATTTTTGACTTAGGGTCTATGGAAGAATAAGGTTTAGCAACAGAATGTATTGTAGAAGGTGTTATAGGTATTTCTCTAGGATTTCGCTTAGGCAAAAGTTTTTCTAGATCTGCTACTAGTGTTTTATTTTTGGGGTCTAGGTTATCCCTAGTGTTTTTCACTCTTGATGTCAGGATTGAAAATTTGGAGTCATCAAGTGAAATATTGTAACCTTCCTAATTATTGTTCATCTACAAGGAGTAGGTTTCTATGTTTTGATTCCTATGGAAAAATAAATTTTCTCTAATTAGGTCTCATGCAATGGCGCCAAAAGATTTTTTTAACCCTTGAGATGTTTCTAGCTAGGAAATTATGCCAAGGAATCCATTAAATTTGATTTATTTTTTGTTTAAGTAGATATGTCCTAAAACAGAGTTTTTTACTGATTCATTTCATTCCTTAATAACTAATATTCAATACTTTAACAACCAGATTTTGAGGGGATCATTTTAATGTTTCAATCTATTGAATATTTTAAGAGATGAGAGAAGAAATAGAAAGAACAATAATTATAGTAAAATAATGTATCTCTTGATAAACATTATTCAACTTCTAAATTAGAAAAAATTACGAAGAATATGTGTCTAAACTAAAAAGATAAATTGAACAAAAAGGAACAATTTTTTATTCAAAAGGTATAAATAAAAATTAAGCATGGGTCCTTTTAATATTGATAGTATGTTAAAGTAATTTATATCTTTAATGATCCCTTTTGTAGTGTTGGACAACTGAGAGGGGGGGTGACTCAGTTGTTACCGTGCTTAAACAATTATGCTTATTTTAAACTCTTTACAAAGCACTCAATGAAAATTACAATAATGCAGGGAAGTAAGCAATAGAACATCCATCATCAATCACACATATGAAATATACAGAGACAAATATTTCCTGAGGAAACCCATAAAGGGTAAAAACCTCTTCTTCTTGGTATGATAAGTAATCTTTACATTCTGTACATTATCATACATATGAGCTCCAAGTCATTGTGAGGCTACAACCTCTATTTTGAATGTTGCAACATGCTGAGAGCACCAACTCTCTGTTTTCTCTAGCACCTACTAGAAGGAAGCACCAACTCCCTAGTTTCTCTAGAACCCACTAGAAGGAAGCACCAACTGCATGGTTTCTCTAGTGCCCACTAGAAGGAAGCACCAACTCCCTGGTTTCTCTAGCACCCACTAGAAGGAAGAAACAACTCCCTAAGTGTTCCAACACCAAATGGATGGAAGCACCAACTTCCAGTCACACAGGCACCAACCTGTATAATAGAGAACAATAGTTCTCTCTTACACCACCCTGCCACCATGGTTTCTCTAGTTGCAACCAGATGGAAGCTACAATTCCATGTGTTCAAGCACCCACTTGAACCTCTAAGGACAAAAGTCCTCCCTAGAACCTGCCTACCACCCTAAAATATATAATTTGTTATCTATAAATTTATCACAGTGATACAATATTTATCAATGGTTTACCATTCTCATCATTGTTCTGCTACACTTCTCTGCTCTACCTACATCAGTGTCTTCCTTCACCCCTTCCTTATGATTTATGTTCTTCTGCCTTTTATTATCTATGCGCCATGTCCCTGCTATGCACCATTCCTCTTCTGTGCATTTCAACTGCTGCACTCATCCTCCTTCTACACACCTGAATCACTCTCAATAGCAGCCTCCATCTCTTCTATGTTCTGCATATTTATACTATCTATGCACCTCCTTCATCCTACATGCATAGTGCCTCTGCATTCTCTTCACCATGCCATGGTTCTGCTCATTGGGTTGTTCACTGCCACTACACTTTTTCTCTGCTTCGCTCACTCAAGCCTCAAAAAGAAAACCGCATCTCGCTTCTGTCTATTCCTCATATGTTACTCATCTCTGAGTTTTATCTCACTCTGTGCATATTGTTGGTCTCACACTGTGCATACTGTAATTTTCCCTTCTTTACAATTGAACTCATTTTTTATTCAGAATAACCAACCACACACAATCACTACATGTTTCTTTTATATTGTACAACCCCTTCGGTTACTCCTCAAAATTCTAGAACAACGCTTCAACAACTGAAATGCCAACTGTCAAAGAACCATGATTTGGTTCTGCTAACTGAATCACAACTAAACAATTAATCATGACGATCAACAATATCACTTCGATCAGATGGTCAAATAACTAGCATCGTTGGATTAAATCCGTAGGGTCTTGAGTTTATTTAGCCATTTCACATTTCATCATTTCTGCATTTCAACATTCCTGTGTTGTGAGGCATCTCGACTATCCAAGTCACAATCTCCAAAATGGATATTAGCTTCATGCTAGCTCCTCCCTTGAGTGTTTGTTTATGTGACCATAGGTTATGACCAGGGGCCAATTCTAAACAGTGAACACGCATTTCGCATTTTTTGTTTCGGGGATTCTGTGAAGAGTCGTCTCAATTCTCCATGTCCCAAACTCTGAAATGAATCTTGTCTCTTCAATCTCTTCTCTACATCTCTTCAATGATGTGACCATTGATGATGACCACACACTTATCTATAAATCGCTTTCACAATTTTTCATTTCATCACTCCTATGATGAAGGGTATCGACACTCCAAGTTGCAATCATCGAAATGGATCTTGGTTGCACTAGCTCCTTCCTCCATCTTCTGCAGATGTGACCACTGGCTGTGACCATAGCCTTATTCAAAAATGAATTTTGGTGTTTTGACATTTTTTTGATGAACTGTTTCGACACTCCAAGTCACGAACCCCGAAATGATCTGAAGGTATTTCGACATTTTGCAATTTCACATTTTGACATTTCACGATTTCACATATCGCGAGTTCGAGAGGTTAGGGAACCCTATTCCTTTGACTTTCCATTCAACAAAATGACGATCTTTAATCACGTCTCTTATGGAACCAACGGTTCAGATCTTATCATTATTTTGAAACTTCATGGGCCTTCATCATGTTTGATCAATGGTCCAGATCAATCCTTGATCTGACAACTAGGATTATTTCACGATTTCACATATCGTGAGTTAGAGAGGTTAGAGCACTCCTTATTTTGACCTTTCAGTCAACAAAATGCCAATCTTTCACCATGTGTCCTATGGTTTCAACGTCCAGGATCATTTCACAAATTCACGAGCCTTCGTTGTGCCTATTTCAAGATTTCAGAGTTTCACATTTCGTAACTTCAGGACTCCTATGATGAAGAGTCTCAACTCTTGACTCCTCCAACTCCTGGTATCCAGAAATCTGAAATGGAGTCTTTGTTGATGTGCCTATTTCAATATTTCTACATTTCACATTTCACAACTTTGGGACTCCTATGATGAAGAGTCTCGACTCTTGACTCCTCCAACTCCTCGTATCTGAAACTCCGAAATGGAGTCAGATGAACGGTCCACAATCTTGATGATTCGACGGTCATCGAGAAATCTAAATGGGATCCCACGATCATTATTGCTCTTCACTATTGAACTTGCCATTGCCATTCCATTATCGATGTGTTGTTGATCATGATCTTTTCCATCAATGACAAACATGCATACTCTGCACTATCTCTTATGATCTTATCGAGATTTCTTTGTTATGTCTTCCAAAATAGTTTTGGTGCCCGCCTGACACATTCTTCATGTACTTAAGCCATTGTCATTGTTGTACTTTCCATCAATGACAAGAACACGCTTCCTGTAAAACATGCCAACAATCTCCCCCTTTGGCATTGATGGAAACAAAGGCACCCAGACTCTTTTCTCCCCCTTTCACATCAATGTCAAAGAACACATGCTCCCCCTGTGCTGTTGCAGTATTTTTTGGAGGTATCAAATATTAAACCAACACAAACTCCCCCTGACAGGATGGACTCTCTTATTTGAGACATGCAGAATATTTCTATCTAAACTAGAGTCTTTTCCTTCTTATTATTGAATCTGTTCATCTTCATCTTCCACTGTATCCTCTGTAGAATACTCAAAATTGCTCACCTCTCTTATTGGGACTCGTTCGTCAATCTTTTCTTGTCATAACTAGATGACTCCCCCTTTCACTGTTCTCTCTCTTCTTCTGACTGCTTTCCCCCTTTGTTTCTAAAAGGTTATCTTTCCCTGACAAGGTATTTGCTCTTTTTATCTCTACAGGATGTCATGTATATCATTTTGCAAAACAAAATGTTGTTGTTGAAGATGTTGTTGTCCTACTGAAACACTGCGTAATTGTAGCTTGTACTTTTAAAATAACCCTTAGATATCCCCATTGATTCTCATCAATCTCTATTACTGCAATTTCATTTTTCTTCCATGATGCATACAATCCAAGGCTTTTATGACCATATTCAATCACAATAAAAAACCTCTAGAACCACTCTCATACCTGCTTTTCTTTTTCACAGATGAAGGACCTGTACCAGGTTTCTTAGGAGTGTTGATTTCTTCCTTGTTGTATCCAATACCAGATATGTCATTTGGTGATCTTTGACTATCCAAGAGCTTATCCAGGGTCATGGAGATATTTAAGAACTTTCTTTGGGTGTTTGAATTCTCAACCTTCAAAACTTCAGCTTCCATCTTATGACATGATTCTTCTTCTACTTCTTCCATGGGATAGATTCTAATTGGACATTCTTTTATTGTATCTGTGTCTTCTTCTTTACTTGTAGGGGAGGATTCAATATCAACATTTTTGTTTGTCTTTATGCATTTAGCCACCACTTGTCCTGAGTTTACAGACTTTATCTTACTATCTTTGGAAAGGACCACCTCTTTACATCCTCTCTCACACATTTCACTTATATTGAGAAAATTATGTTTCATCCCATCTATAGGAAGATCATCCTGAGAATCTCCTTTTCCATTAAATAAACTCACCATCCCTTTATCCTTGTTTTTACCTGGTTCATCATTTTCAAGGATCACATTTTCTATTTTGATGTTGCTTATAAGTAGAAGACTATCCCTTTCTCTAGTCATGTGCTTGGAACATCTATTTTCTATATTCCAGGGGTTCTTTTGTCTTTGAGACAACAACACTAATCCACACTTATCACTTTCTTTCTTATTCCAAACCTTGACATTTTCAGCAGAGAAATTCAAATCTGATTTATAGTTCTTTAAGCAACAATCAACAACTTTATGTCCATAGTTATGACAGATGTAGCATTCTGGTTCGTTGATTAAAGAGTCAAAATGATTTTTATGCTTAACCTATGTCCTTTTCCCATCCGTCAAGTGATTTTCAATCTGTGGAGGTCTTTTACTTGGGTGTCTCATTTGTTTTTGTGGTAGATATCTATACCTTGAATATCTTGCTTGCTCATATCTAAATTTTAAACAATAGTTTACAACTTTGTGACCAAAGTTAGAACAGAAAAAACAATATCCATAGAAAAATCCTTGGTACCTGGAAAATGGTTGTCTTCTTTGAGAAAATTGATTTCTTCCATGCTGATGATTTCCTTGAGTAGGGAATGTATTATTTCCTTGTTCTACAGATTCAGTTCTGGCACCTTTTTATTTACTCCTCCTGGGCGGTTGATTGTCTTCCTTTGTTTCTGCGGGTTTGTTGTTGTCATTGGTTGTAGATTT
>JASDQU010681457.1:28291-47773 GCA_032191745.1 Picea mariana
GAAAGAGTAGGTGAGATGGAGAGGGAGAGAGAAAGAGATATGGGTGGGGGGAGGGGGGATGGAGCGAGGGAATGGGAGAGAGAGAAGGAGGGAAAGTAGAGTAGAGAGAGACAAAGGTGGTGGGAAGGGCGAAGGTGTGATAGAGAGGCAAGTGTTTATGAGTGTAGCTATGTGAGACATTCTTCAAGACACAAACCCGAGAGAGATCCCCTGAGAGGAGTGTGTGGATCCTATATGAGACAGAGACGGAATGTAGAGGTGTCCTCCTCCTTACAGAGAGTTGATAATAACTCTAGATGATTTTCCTATCTAACACAGTAAGAAAGGAGATCTACACAGTTGGATGTGCCTATGGCTAGGCATAAGGTGAACGTGTGAAATCCCAAAGTGTTGGGTGCATCATCATGAGACATAAATGAAGATGATTTATTAGCCTCCTCTGATAATAGAGTTGATGATTAACTCTAGATGTATCTCATGTGTAATGCAATGGGAAAGAAGATATTTTGAGTGGAAGTGCTTATGGACAAGCATAGATGAATGTGATTCTAGTGGTTGAGCACTAGTGGGTGTAAAATATCCCTTAAAACTAAGCCTAACATAAATGTATAACAAATTTAAATCAAACCTTACAATGGATATATTAAAATGTCAACCAATGAAAAACTTAAAATTGTTTTTAAAACTAAACTAATTTTTAAACATAATAGGTAGCCTAAATGTTAGACAAGCATAATAGTATTAATTCTCACTTTACAATGACATACCATATAATTAACATAACAAACTGTACAAAGAGGAACCCACTTTTTTTATTAAAAAAAAAACAATTAAAAGAATAACAAAACATAATAACACATGAGAGAAGCTATGTCATTGAAAACCACATCTCACAATAAAGAGTTAATATAAATATTTCCCCGTAAAAATAAATTTATAAGAAGAATCCAACTCATACAAGAGAGAATCTTTAATCTGTTTGTAGAGGATACAAAAGGTCAAAAAAAACCCATAAAAAAAGAGGCGTAAGGAGGTCAAGATGGAAAGAATGCAAATTTACATAAAGATGATGACAAGTATCTAGAAGGGCATGGAAATACCACATTGTTTTAGTTATTTCTCTATTTTGTAGATATAAATGCTCAATATGAAGAAGAAACTAAGACAATCCTATAGAAAAAGAAAATCTAAGCTAAGATTTTAACTACAACATTTTCTAAACTAAACTATCCTTCATTAAATTCTAACTAAACTGATCTTCATCAGTTTTTTTTAATCTGATCACTTTCTAAAAACCCCAAATTATGATCTTAGAATTTCAAACCAAAGTGATCGGAACAATGAATATCCATCGTTCTTCAGTTGTTTACAAAAGTTGTTAGTGTTGGAATGCTTTTGGGAAAATTAATGTGGTAGCTGCATTTAGTAAGGCTCCTACGTAATCGATCGATGATAGAGAAATGGGATCCACCAAGCACTTGTCATATTTCCAGGATCATATCATGTGGTGCATGAGATGAGGTGACATGAAATTATTAATATGTAGACATATAGCAACCCTCTTTGTTCTTCCCTTAATGTTTCTCACTTCCAAAGTTCATTAATACCTCCCCAACCAAACTAGATGAAAATGTAATGTAGGTTTCATTCATTCAAACTCCCCCTCCAGAAATCAATCTAAGGGTTAAAACAAAATAGTGTTGGAGGACACTATGGTTGCATGGCCAAAAGAGTTGTAGATCTAGCTAGAGAAAACTTTGAACCTCACATTTTCTAATTCTATTTTAATAATGTAATATACATTATTAAAATGTTTCAATATAATGATCCAAGGATGGAGAGGATGTAAATTACAATTATTCAAATTATAGTGATTCTAGGATGGAGAAACCCAAATTTCTTTAATCATCTTTGTGGGAGGCTCATCATATTCAACTGCATGGGCATGGTGTCTTTTTTTTTATTTCTCTTCTTGTATTCTTCCCTTACGTTAGGAAAATTCTTAGCAATGTGTCCCATATTATCACAATGATAGAATTGATAAGAGGAGAAATATTTTTCTCTTCTTTGACCTTTCTAAAATTTATGGAATCTCCTTGGAGGGTGAGATTATTTATGGAAATGGGTGGATGTCCTTGGGGAGTGAGATATATTTTGTAGGTGGGTCTCCTTCTGGAAGTGAGGCCTTTTATTTACTCTTTTATCATGATAAGTTAGGGCTTGATTTTCATCCCTTAATAGTACTGCTTCTCGGTTAGCTACTCTTGCTTCTTCTTGAACACATTCTTCGCAAAGACTATCAAATTGGAGTTTTTCCTTTCTTGCACATATAGTTTGGATGAATGCATCCCAAGGTATTGTGAGAACATTAAGAGTTTTCATTATGAGTTCATATTCATCTAGGTTGTCTCCAATTACTTATAGTTGTTCCTTGAATTGAGAAATCCTAGAGATATAGTCATGAATTGTTTCTCCTTTCTGCATCTTTGTATTCTTGAGTTGGGTTCTCAAGTTTATCTTATGATTGATATTATTTCCTTCATACATTTTGGTTAGGGAATCAAACATATATTTTGGAGTGTTCTTATAAGCCACTTGAGGGATCAAATCATCTTTAATGGAGTCTACAATGATCCTTTTGGCACTAACCATATCCTTCTTGTACTTTTCTTTAGTTTCATCTTCTTTGGGTTCTGGTACATTTTCCTTTATTAATTTTGAAAGGCCATTCTCTTCAAGAATAAGTGCAATCCTATACTTCAAGGCACACATTTTTTCCACACCTTCTAACTTGCCAACAATCTTTCTTCTTGTAGACATCTTAACCTGGAGCTGGGTAAATGAAAAAAAATTGAAAGTGCTCGGAAATTAAATCTAAACTTACTAGGAGGTGCACTAGGGTGAGGCGAGTAGGCTGGTGCAGTCTGTTTTTAGAAAATCCATTTTTTTCCCCTTGAAACTGAGCCTGCAAAAATATGGACCGGTACTTCTCGTATTGGTTCTCGTATCCTAGTTTTCTGGTACCAACCAAAACTAGGGTTTCACTTTCTGAAGGATATGGCCACTAAAAAGGTCTACTCAAGCTACCAAAGAGTTTTCTAGGCTAGGGCACACTTCCCTAGATGGTTTTTAGGAGAAAATTACCTTCTAACAAAAATGCCTAATTTTCTTGTATGACAACAATGACGTTTTTGGTCACCCAATGAAAGGTGATCTACTTAGTTTAGGTATGATACCATGTTAAATTTAAAGCTTCTATTAAGTTATTTTCAATTTACTAGACAATAATAGCATAAGAAGGATCATCGAGAGAAACATAATCACAAGGTACAACATTTTATCTTGGGAAACCCTCATGGGGGAGAAAACCCAACAAAAACTTCCTTAATATAAATTGCCAATACAATGCCAAGATAAAATACCAAAGTAGTAGAGAATATCCAAGACTGAGCAATGCACCTCTCTCTCCTTCTTCTTCCAACTGCACCTACCTCCAAAACTTGCGCACTAGATGAGTCACTGAGTGAGTGAATGAATGGGGTGCTAGACCTGGTTGAAGAGTGCTAGGGTGGTATCTCCTATACTTCGAGGCATGCATTTTTTTCACAAATTCTAACTTGTCAGCAAGCTTTCTTCTTGTAGACATCTTAACCTGGAGCTGGGAAAATGAAAAAAAATTGAAAGTGCTCGGAAATTAAATCTAAACTTACCAGGAGGTGCGTTGGGTTGAGGCGAGTAGGCTAGTGCAGTCTGTTTTCAGAAAATCCAAATTTTTCCCTTTGAAACTAAGCCAACACAAATATGGATTCGTACTTCTCGCACTGGTTCTCGTATCCTAGTTTTCTGGTACCAACCAATACTAGGGGTTCACTTTCTGAAGGATCTGACCACTGAAAAGGTGTGCTCGAGTTGCCAAAGAGTTTTCTAGGCTAGGTCACACTTCCCTAGATGGTTTTTAGGATAAAATTACCTTCTAACAAAAATTCCTAATTTTCTTGTATGACAACAATGACATTTTTGGTCACCCAATGAAAGGTGATCTACTTAGTTTAGATATGATACCATGTTAAATTTAAATCTTCTATTAAGTTATTTTCAATTTACTAGACAATAATAGCATAAGAAGGATCACCGAGAGAAACATAATCACAAGGTCAATGGATCCACCAGTATTGTATCCATTTGACCAGGCCACACTCAGAGGGCCAGAGCCCTAAAAAATTTCCTACCAAGGCATTATCTCGCATGTATTGCTTCTGCTTCTTGATACGGGGTGAGATAACCATGTATTTTGGGTCTTGTGGTGCCTGTGGGATGCATTTCCCCGGTACCCATGGGGCTGAAACATTTGCAGGGACCTTTTCCTTAGTTGGATCTATGTCCATTTCCTGGTCTTTGAAGGTTCCCTATGCCACAAGATGCGCGCGCATATCTGGAGGCGTTTCGAAGGTCGGCCACTTCGTTCCTATTTCAGGGTTTGTATTGGCCGTGATTCGGCTATAGGAGATGCCAGATGGTGGCCCTTCCCTGTGATTCAGGGGCCCCTATGGGGCATTCATCTTTCGGGCTCAGTTTGCGACAGCGGTGGTTACCGAAACCCTAGTTGCAGAGCGCTCTTCTTTTCATAAATCATTAGATTATTGTGATTGTATATAAAAAATAAAAAAATTGTGAATGGAATTTGAGGTGTGTGACATAATGGTATGAGAGTTGTAGGTTACACCACTTGGCCTTTTTATGAGATTTATCACAGAAGTAACTGAGCCTCAGGGAGAAGAATCTCATCAAGAGAATCATGAAAAAAGGAACTTAGGTGATGGGCATATCTGGGTGGATGTCAATAATGATAGGATTTCATAAATTATAAAGACAATAAGAGATATGAGAGAAGAACTAAAAATTGTGAGAGGAGATAGAGAAATAATTTTAAATACTCAAGAGGAACTAAATGAAATTCTACTAGAAAAATTAAGAAATCAAAATACTGATAAAAGAAGGGGCATAATTCTAGTAACTCTAAGATATCCCAACCAAAGAAGAAAGAAACAAAAATTGGAGTATCCTAAATCTGAGACACAATCAATATATTAGGATATAGAAGATACTAAAAATTTTACTGAAAGTAGTTCTAATCCTAAATAAAGAACAAAAAGAAACCTTAAAAAAGTGATGAAGTCATGGGATAATTTAAGAATATTAAACCACATGCCTTCAATGGAGAAGTGGAGACCAGTGAGGAAGCAGAGGCATGTCTCTCTCGTATTTAGAAACACTTTCAAGTTTATAATTACTCAAGCAATATTAAATCCCACATGACTATCTATAATCTAACACAAAAAACATTTATATGGTGTTAGGACATAAAAAGAGTAAAAAATATTAAGTAAAGAAAAATAACCTGGAAAACCTTTAAGAGATATTTTAAAAAACAATATATTTCTTAATAGTATTATGAGGGTAAAGATAAGGACTTCTATGAACTAAAACTGGGAAATATTACAATGAAATATTTATGTATTAAGTTTCTAAGTTTGTTCTGTTATATGCCTTACATTGTGGATGAAAAACCAAAGATTTAGCGGTTTTTGAGTTTCCTACCTATTTCTTATAAAGATTGAATTGAGTTCGATAACCCAAAAACATTAGAAGAAACCATGAGGAAAGATAAACTATGTTTTGAGAAGTATAAAAATAGAAATGAGAATTCTAAGAATTGGAATGGGAAAAAGGTTGAGAGGTTTGACCCTAAGAAGAAAGGGGGAGCTTACTTTAATAAAAATGTTGATAAAATATTTCAAGGAGGTAAGATGTTCAAAACTATTAAACCTTTCAATAAGCCTAAAAATAAGAATGCCAAACCACCAACCTTATTCAATAAATAAACTACCAAAAAAGAAACAGTAAAATGTTGGGAATGCAGTAGTCCACATTACTATAAAGATTGTCCTCTCGGGAAGAAGGGAAATAATAATGTGAAAACATCATCGGAAGAAACTACACTTAGTGAGATTGCAACGTCTACACCAAAAAACGGTGCATCATTGGAAAATTGACAGGAAGATCATCAGACTTCAATGGTAGAATCTAAAGGTATGATACATAACCAACCAGTTATTGTTTTAATTGATCCAAGTGGGAGTTTAAGTTATATTTCATGAAGAGTTGTAGAAATATGTAATTTACATAAGGAAATTTTTGAAAAGTCTTGGTTAGTATAGTTAGCTACAAGAACTAACAAGATAATTATAGATGTTAAAAAATGTGAACTTGGTATGAATGATTTAAGAATACAAATAAACTTAAACATTTTACCATTATGATCTTACAATGTGCTAATAGGAATGCATTAGCTGGAAAAGTTTAAAATGGTCTTAGATTGTTATAATAAAACATTTACCTGTGTAGATAAGAGAGATATCATTATAAATATTAAAGGAGTATCAAGACCTGTTATTATTAGAGAAATGACAATCTTACAAGTTAAAATATGCACTCGAAAAGGATGTAAACTACTTGATGTACACATAAATTATAATGAAAAAGAGTAAAGTAATAATGAGTTAGATACTTTCTAGTATTTTAGGAATTCCAAGTTATTCCAGGACTACCTCCTAAGGGAGAAATATAATTCTTCATAGACTTCATACCTCGAGAAGTAATTTCTTCTAAGGCCCCCTATAGGATGAATATCCTCAAGATAAATGAACTAAAAAGTCAATTGCAAGAATTGATAGATAAAGAATATATCCGACCAAATGTGTCTCCATGGGGGGCACCAATACCTTTTGTTAGAAAGAAATACGGGACTTTACGTCTCTGTATTGATTATAGGAAACTTATTAAAATGACTATTAAAAACATATATCTATTACATCGTATTGATGATCTATTTGATAAAGTACGGGGAGCTACAATCTTTTCTAAGATTGATTTACATTTTGGTTATCATCAAGTTAGGGTAAATGATGAGGATATTTATAAAACAACATTTTGAACAAGGTATGAGAATTACAAATTTGGCATAATACCTTTTGGACCGACTAATGCCCCAACCACATTCATGTGCTTGATGAACAATATTTTGAGTAAATATCTAGATAAAAATTTTATCGTCTTTACAGAAAATATACTCATCTATTTAAAGGATGAAAAAAATTTAAGAATAGTACTAAAAATACGAAGAGAAAAAAAATTATATGAAAAACTAAGTAAGTGTCAGTTTTATAAAGATAAAATTCACTATCTTGGACATGTAATTCCCAAAGAAGGTATAACAGTTGAATCGGATAAAATAAATGCTATCATGAATTGGCCTAAACCTAAGGATGTTTTCAATGTAAGATCATTTATGGGTATAATTTGCTATTACCAAAAGCCTATATAAGAATTTTCAAAGATTGCATATCCTATAAAATCATTGTAAAAGAAAGGAAATAAGTTCATCTAGTTTGATAAATGTCAATAGAGTTTTAACAAATTAAAAAAAATCTTAACTAAAAATACTATATTAAAATTAGTAGACCTATATAACGACTTTGTAGTATGTATAGATTCATGTCGCGAAGGGCTTGGAGGAGTGTTAATTCAAGAAAACCATGTAATAGCTTATGAATCTAAAAAATTGAAGAAAAATGAAGAAAATTATGTAACACATGATTGGGAATTCACTGCAATAATACATGCATTAAAAATATAGCGACATTATCTGGTAGGCTGAAAATTCTTACTATTGACAATTAACATTGCATTAAAATATATGTTTGATAAACATAATTTAAATTCTTGGAAAGCAAGGTGGTTAGCCTTCTTGAGCGAGTATGATTTTGAGATAAAACACATCAATGGAAAGGAAAATAAAGTGGCAGATGCATTAAGTAGACATTCAAGCCTAATTTATACAGTTACTAGAAGTAACTATGAAAGAAATTCAGAAGAAAGGGTAAGGTTAGCAGCCGAAAAAGACTGAGAATATCAAAATATTAAGTTAAAAATTGTTGATAATTCAGCAGAAACAGAGAATAAGATTTTAGATTCTATAAAGGTGGACTATTAATGTATAAAAAAATATTATATGTCTATGTAATGGGAGGAAATGCTAATGTTACCAATCCACCATACCAATGAAGGTCCATTTAGAGTGTGTCATCATAACTTTCCATGTACCTTGATTTAGTGTGATCTGGTAGAATTAGATTGCTTGACCCTTCAATGCTTCCAAGCACCATGTGTCTTGTACTTATCTTGTGTGAGCCTGTTGTTCTTTTAGGTACTCTAAACATTATTCATGACTTCACCCATTGGAGCAAATTTGCAAAATCCATGTACTTGTCAACTCGTCATGTCATCCCAGGTGAGAAGGCCTTTCCTGGACCTACTAATGAATGTGTAATCATACCTACCTTGTACTTTCCTATATACCTCCTATGCTACACAATTACTCCACAATAAATTATTTGTTTTGTTAAGAAGTCCAGGTTCCATTTGACCCCATTGGGTCATAACTCACAGGTTCCATTTGACCCCATTGGGCCATAATACATATGAGAGTTAGCCAAATTTTTTGGTGTTGCTGTCAACCTAAAATTCCAGGAATTGGGTTGAAACTGGTCGAATAACTGGGTTGTCAGGCCCATGGTAGAAGAGGTAGGTTGTTAGGCCTATGAGCAACTCTCTCTAGGTGAGAGAGTCTTATGGGAAGTGGTTTCCTCCCAGAGAGAGTCCAACACCAGCTATGGAGATTTGAGAGTGCCTAATCTGACTTGTTGCTAAGACCTAGAGAGGGAGGTGAAGAACCAATAGACTATGCGTTTGAAGGTGTATACTCTTGGGTGGAATAAGCATGTGGAGAATGAGAGTCTGTGAGTAGTGGGCGTAAGAAGGCTCTTGGAGGGAATCCTTCTGGTTGCTCTATACAGTTTTCCTGTAACCCCAACCTAGTTTAGGATTCCTTGCACGGGGGTAGAGCTTATTCCCAGATCGAGGGTGAACGACTGTTGAGCATGATGAGCAATGAGGTCTAAGGCTGGGAGGTTCATGGAAGGTATGCACGTGGTTGGTGGAGTTACTACAATTTCAAAGATACGTATATGCATGTGTCTTAATTTCAATTAAAATGCATGTATGTGATGCTATCAATATTATCATCTATTCCATTGCAGTTGTGAGTTATTGTTAGTTCCATTACTTCTGTATGTAGCAGTAATATTGTGATTACTCTGTATTGTTTAGTTAAATCTGTTAATTATATTTTATATGCATGTTATATATATAAGTATGAGAATGTTTTGCATAGTAGCATTGTCCAACAAGTGGGTTGATGGTAGGAGACATTACAATATGGTATCAGATCATGGTTACAACCCTGAGCCTGGATGGGCCATTTTAGTGGAAGTTGAAGAAAAAGTCTCGGAAAGAATTGTTTGCAAAGTAGACAAAATTCAAGTCTAGAGCCCAAGGTTTCAATGGTGATCCTGGATGGGTTGGATAAGTGGTATTTGGACCCAAGGTATAGAGTGGAAATTGTGTTAGAGGAACCAATTTCGAACCTTTGAGAATTCCTGAGTGCCAAGGAGTTACTTGGCCATGTTATGAAGCTCAGGAAGGGTAGTGGTATAATAAAACCACAGTCATAGATAAACTATAAAGGAGAATATATGGATCATCAAATCCACGTCTAGACACTTAGGAGAGCGTGCAGAGGAGATCATATCTGGGCCATCAGATATGAGCATGTGGACCTATATCTGTTGGATCCAGGGAATGTGCACAAGATTTAAAACCGTTTGGATTTGCACAAGAGTGTGGAAATCATGATACAAAAAGCCCCAACATCATCAGGACTATCCATCGAAAAGGACACATAGCATATATCCACATACGTCAGAGATTTGCAAGTGGAAAAGTCGCAACAATCCTAACCATCCTTTTGGAGGGACACATGGAGAGAGATCATCCTTTCGCTGACTTGTGACTTGAAAAGGTCAAAGGGAAAGTTCATGAGGATTCACGAAACATGAATTCACGATTGGGTCACAACCATTGATGAAGGAGTGATATGGACTGTTAATTGTCAAGGAATAATTTCAACATTTTGGGGATCGGGAGGATAGAGGTGGAAAATTTCAACCTCGCGACACAAAAAATACTGATACATGAAATCATGATGAGATATGACTCATCAGACAGTGGGGAAGTCAATACCGTCAGATTGGGAGCTCTGAAATATCAACATTTCAGGAATTGGGAGAAGCGAGGTGCGTGGAGGCATAAACTCCCAAAACCCAAAACCCCGAAGTCCCGAGGGAGATCTACACCATAGATCTAGAAAAAATATCTTTACCATTAGATCAGGTAGAAGAATATATGGTAATTTTGGGAGTTTAATTGTCAGGAGAAATGGGATGTGCTGACGTACAAACTCACGAAGCCTGAAATTGAGAAATCCTGAAGAGTCGAAGTAGTGAGTTGGGTTGATGTCACTTGGATGGTGTGGACATGTGGGAAGTGTACCATGTACCAATGGGCCCCAAAGGAAAAGTAGACACAATGGGGATGGAGGGCATCACCCGAGGTAATGTGGACCTTATTAAGCACATCACATGTCACCACCTTGGTTGGTGACAGTTGTGTTGTGGACCTGGGGGTGAGAAAGGTCGGAAGTTTGGAAGTCAGGATTTGGAGAGGGAAGTGAGTATGAGAGTCTCCAGGACCGAAACCTCTAAGTTTAGTTTAGAGAACCTTGTAAATCTAGTTCTTGGTCACAACCCTTGATCGTGTGGGGTTGGGGAAACAAAGGAAAAGCGATATGGCCCGAGTTTTCTATGGAGTCAAGAAGAGTTCGAAAAATTCATGGAAACTAAACATTTTCTTGAATCAAGTTGTTTATTAATGTTGTGGTATTTGTTAAGGATTAATGACCTGACAAATTCCAGTTGTTTGCAGATTGTGTTTGAAAAATTTTAGCGAGTGCCATAACTGAGTAGAATTTCCATTGAGTGCAAAAGAAATGGAAAGGGTAGAGACTTCTTCCAGTTCCGAGGATGAAGAAAAGAGAATGGATGTTCATTTGGGAGTTAAAAGATAAAACTCTAATGGCCATGGATAAGATATATATAAGGAAGGAAACATGATGAAAATCATTGAGAAATTGCAGAAAGATGCCCAAACTCGTCGAGCAGATAGAAAAAAGCTCAGGAAAAACAAGGTGAATTTAACATAAAGATGTTAAGGATTTTGGAGAGAATATAGAAGAATTTGGATAAAGAGAGTGACTTGAGAAGAACAGGGAGTCACCAAAATTATGAGGGAAGAAGTTCAAGGAGTGCAGGTAGACACCATCATCGCTCCCAAGGTCGCTCCAAGAGGAGAGCACAAAGTAGTTCAATCCCATCTCCTACCAGAAAGCACAAGACATATGGAGTGGATGAATTGAAGGGAGAGATGAACAATATTAAGCCTCTTACATTTGATGGAGAGCATAAGAAGGAGGAAGATGTCGAAACATGGTTGCTTGGTATGAGGAAATATTTCCAACTATGGAATTATTCCTCTCATGTAGAAGGAAGAATTGCAATGTATCGACTAAAGAGAAAGGCATCCATGTGGTGGGATCAACATGTGCAGGTGTAGCACATTAGAGACAAAGATATCACTTGGAAGGAGTTCAAGATATATTTTGAGAAGAAATATTTGACTAAAAGATACTATGACAGAAAGATGAAACAATTCTTTGAACTCAAGTTGGGAAGCATGACCATTGATGAATACAAATGAAGGTTTTTGTAATTACTGAAGTATGTTCCATTCATCAAAGATGAGACTATCAAGATTCATAGGTATCATAGTGGATTGCCACGTTCCATTGGTGACAATATCTAGTATGATGACCCAAAAACTATGGAAGAAACACTAAGAAGAGAGAAATTCTTATATGAGAAGAAAAGAGAGAAGCCTACTTTTCGGAAGGCTTGGGAAGACAAGAAGAAATTCCATATGGCTCAGAGGAAGAAGGGAACTAAACCTCCCTTTTTCAGAAATAGTCCTCAAGGACAACCATCGTTTAGAGATTTGATAATGGATGATGTAGGGGAACAAAGGCCAAGACAAACGTCCATTCAGTGTTGGGTCTATCAAGGAAACCATAAGTACAAATATTTTCCCCACAAAAATAGCAAAGGGGGAGTTGTCCATAATGTTCAGCAAGATGAAACAGTGGTGGACATGGTCAGTAGAATTCCAGGGATCTATGCAGCCCTGGACAACAAGAAAGCTGAATTTCAATCGCACATGATTGAAGTAGAAGGTATGATTAATAACAAACCATTTACTATTTTAATTGATTGAGGGGCTAGACATAGTTATATAGATCCTTGAGTGGTGGAAATTTTTCATTTGTCAAGAAGAAAACATGAAAATTCTTGGTTAGTGTAGCTAGCTACAGGAACCAAAAGAAAAGTCACTAAGTTGGTTAACTCATGTCCAGTGGATATCAAGGGACTGAGCACAAAGGATGAATTGAATATTCTACCTTTAGGGTCTTATGAATGTCTGATTGCGATGGACTGGTTGGACCAACACCATGCCATCTTGGAATGTTGTAACAAGCCATTCAATTTCCTGAATGAGGAAGGAAATCAGAAAACAGTCCAAGGAATTCCTATAGTTGTTACTATTAGAGAAATATCAACAATGCAGCTGAAGAAGTGCTTCAGGAAAGGCTGTCAATTATTTGCAGCCCATGTGGAGGAAACACCTAGGGATAAGGTGTCAAGAATTGGAAATCATGTGGTACTGAAGGAGTTTTAATATGTATTTCAAGAGGTGACTGGACTACCTCCGAAAATACATATTGACTTATCTGTAAATATGATGCCAGGAGAAACTCCAGTGTTGAAAGATCCTTATAGAATGAGCACACCAGAGATGAAAGAACTGCAACTGCAACTTGAAGAGATTCTAAATAAGGGGTGTATATGCCCAAGTGTGTCACCTTGGGGTGCCTCTATTATTTTCATGAATAAGAAGGAAAGAACGTTGAGATTTTGTATCGATTTCAGACAATTTAACAAAGTAACTGTAAAGAACAAATACCATCTGCCAAGGATTGATGACGTCTTCAATTAGTTGAAGGATGAGAAGATATTTTCAAAGATAGATCTCAGGCTGGAATATCACTAGGTAAGGATAAAGATGAAGGCATCAACAAGACTTCCTTTAGAATGAGGTATGGTCATTACAAGTTCACAACGGTGCCATTTGGGTTGTCGAATGTACCCATTGTTTTTATGTGTCTAATGAATGGTGTATTCAGGGAAAATCTAGAGAAGTTCATCATAGTATTCCTGGATGACATTATTCTGTATTGCAAGTCAAAGGAAGAGAATTAAAAACATCTTATGATGGTGTTTCAAGTGCTAAGATAGCACCAGTTGTATGCCAAGCTGAGAAAATGCTCATTTTATCAAGAGTAGATCCATTACTTAGGGCATATTATTTTGAAGGATGGGATAGGTGTAGATCCTAAGAATATTTAGGCCATTAGAGAATGGTCAGCACCAAAGAATGTGACAGAATTCATATCCTTTATGGGTCTAGCTAGTTATTACAGAAGGTTTATCACAAGGTTCTCGAGGATAGCTCACCCTATCACTTCTTTGCAAAGGAAGGAGAAAAAGTTTCAGTGGGAAGATGGTTGTGATAAAATATTTTAACAATTGAAGAAACTCTTAACCAGTGATCCAATCTTGAGGATTGCAGATCCAAAAAAAGATTTCATGGTGTGCACTGATGCATGCAAAGAAGGACTGGGAGGAGTCCTCAGTTAGAATGGATTCATAATTTTTTATGAATCTAGAAAGTTGAAAGAACTCGAAAGGAATTATGCCAATCATGATCTAGAGTTGGTAGGCATAGTAAACTCTCTAGAGAAATGGAGGCATTACCTCATGGGAAGGAGATTCAAATTGAGGATAGACCATAATAGTCTGAAGTACTTGTTTGATCAACCAACCTTTAATGTTAGGCATAGTAGGTGGTTGGAGTTTCTCTGTGAGTATGATTTTGATATCAATCATATCAAAGGGAAGGAGAATAAAGTGGATAATGCACTAAGTAGAAGAATACATGAATTACATGCTAGATCCATTAGCATGTACTGAACCGATATTAAAAGCATAATTTCAGAGGCTAGAAATACAGATTTGTAGTACAAGGATTTGGTAGCAAAGCTACAACAAGGTAAGATTCCATAGAAAGTGGAGAACTATAAGTTGGAAATTCACAGAACACTTCTATACAAAAACAAAATTTATGTACCTAATGTCCAGGACTTGAAACGTATTATTTTTCATGAAATGCATAATGTACCTTATGAAGGGCACCCTGGATATTAGAAAATTGTAGCAACAGTCACGAGCCATTACTTTTGTCCAGGCATGCAGAAAGAGATTGTGGAATACATCGCTCTATGTATGGAGTGCCAAAAGGTTAATGATGAGCATAGGCACCCAACAAGGTTTCTGCAACCTTTACCCGTTCCTGAGTGGAAGTGGGGAGTAGTGACAATGGATTTTATCACAGGATTTCCCAGAACAAGAAAGAAACATGATTCAATTACGGTGGTGGTGGAAAAGATTATGAAATCTACCCATTTCATTCTGCTAAAGAATAATCACAAGGAAATGGATGTTTCTGACATCTTTGTGAAGGAAATAACATGATTGCATAGAATCCCTAACACAATTGTGTCTCACAGAGACCCAAAATTTACCTCAAATTTCTGGAAAGGGTTATTCAAGTAGTTCAGAATGAATCTGAGCTTTAGTACAACCTATCATCCTGAGTCTGATGGATAGAAAGAAAGGGTGAATAGATTAATAGAAGACATGCTAAGGATGTATGTGATGAACTAACCATCGAAATGAGAAGACTACCTGGACTTGGTAGAATTTGCCTACAACAATGGGTGTCAGGCATCCTTGAACATGAGCCCATTTGAAGCACTATATAGTAGAAAGTGCAACACTCTAGTAAGCTGGGATAATTGATCTGACAAGGAAATAGTTGGGCCATAATTTTCTTAAAGAAATGGAAGAACAAATGCTAAGAATTAAGCCGAATTTGAAAGCTGCCCAAGACAGGAAGAAAAGTTATACTGATAAAAACAGAACTCATAGAGATTTTAAAGTGGGAGATCATGTTCTTATGAATTTAAAAGATAATAGAAGTTCCCTGAAGATTTGAAACTGCACAAAGTTGGCAGCCAGATTTTGTGGGCCATTTGAATTCCTAGAAAGGATTGGGTTAGTTGCATATATGCTTGCATTACCTGCATCCATGACTGTACATAATGTGTTTGATATTTCATTTCTTAAGAAATATATACATGATGATAATCATGTAATTGATTGGAATGTGATTCAGGTGGAACAAGAAGGTGTCCTACAAGTGCAT
Organism: Picea mariana; assembly: GCA_032191745.1. NCBI lineage: Eukaryota > Viridiplantae > Streptophyta > Pinopsida > Pinales > Pinaceae > Picea > Picea mariana. The sequence goes on from JASDQU010681457.1 coordinate 43,742, forward strand.
CTTGTGCGCATATTGGACCAAAAAAGAAAACAACTCTAGAATTGAGCCATAGGGCTTGTAAAGGTCCAGTGGACCTAGTACGGTCCTGAGGACACGAATTGGGAACATGAATATGCTATGTGGGTCGAATACCCACATCTTTTTGAAGATTTTAAAAATCTTGTTGATGTTGTGTTAAACATGAACTGAGGATAGTACAAAAATAAGGGGAGGGGATTGTAATATCCCCTAAGGATGAGCCTTGTTATAATCATGATTATGAATTCTAAAGAATGCAATGTAGGCTAGTGAGATGAGTATTGATAAGTTGGTAAGATTATGTGTTTATTAGGTCGGGAGCTTAAGTTTTAAGGCTAGGAGCCTATTTTTGTACATGTAATTATGGAGATCATTAATAAAATATAAACATCGATGTGTGTAGACTGACCATGAAGAAAGAGTGATGGGGGACTAAGCTTCCACAAGTTAGGTAAGGGGAAAGGGGTTAAAAGGTCGGAATAGGGGATAATCTTAAGGGATTGAGTGCTTGGGAATAATAATTTATTATTATTCCAAAAACTATGTGAAATGCATGTTTTTATCCTAAGTCCTGGGAGGGGCAATGCATACATCTTCAACATGTGAAAAAACGGAATGCATGCAGCTCTAGGAAGTCTAGTGTCGACCTAGGAACATGTAGTTAAAACTTTTGAGTTGAGTCATGTTGGGGTTTGGTCCTCCATTGTTGCATTCGTGCTGCCAGTTTCTAGATCCTCAGTCTGAAAATTATTTTCCTTTGCTTTGGAACCTGTGTTGTTTTACCCTCACGCAATTCTGAGAACCAAAATCGATGAACTCTTCTATGTCTTTTCTATAACCTGACACCAGGGAAATGACATGAGTGTGTTATGTCTAGCATCTGTAGATTTCCATTTTCATACCTATTCCCATCTACTATTGCGACTGTCATCCTTGTGTGAATGAGTGTTGAACCGTGGTTGTTTCCATCCTATGGACGTCCACACCCATTTTTTCCTATTGTTGTTGTCACATGTGAGTTATCCAAAGATGTTCTTGTTGTTGTCAACCTGAACTTGCGAGAATTGGGTTGAAATTGGTCAAAGAATCGGGTTGTCAGGACCATGGTAGAATAGGCAGGTTATGATGCCTATGAGAAACTCTCTCAAGGTGAGAGAGTCTGTTGGGAAGTGGTTTTCTCCCGAAGAGAGTCCAACACCAACTACGGAGCTCTAAGAGTTCCTGATCTGACCTGTTGCCAAGACCTAGAGAGGGAGGTGAAGCATCGATGGACTGTGCTTGTGAAGGTGTATACTCTCCAGTGGAACAGACATGTGGGAAACAAAATTCCATGAGTAGTGGGCATAAGAATTCTCCTAGAGAGAATCCTTCTGGTTTCTCTGTGTAGTTTTCCTGTAACCCCAGCCTAGTTTAGGATTCCATGCCCAGGGTTGGAGCTTAGTCCCATATCGGGGTGACCCACTGTTGAAGGTGATGAGCAGTGAGGTCTAAGGCTAGGAGGTTCATGGAAGGTCTTCACGTGGTTGGTGTAGTTACTACAGTTTCAAAGATAAGTATATGCATGTGTCTTAATTTAAATTAAAATGCATGTCCATGATGCTAACAATATTATCATGTATTCCGTTGCAATAATGAATTACTGTTAATTCCATTACTTCTGTATGTGGAAGTAATATTTTGATTACTCTGTATTGTTTAGTTAAATCTGTTAATTAGATTTTATATGCATGTTATATATATAAGTATGAGAATTTTCTGCATAGTAGCATTGCCTAGCAAGTGGGTTGATGGTCTTGGACATTATAGGTTTCATACAGAGAATGAACCTCCCATCCATAGGTAGTGTTTTTCATTTTTCTTAATAGCAGGCCACCTCTGAGATGAGACTATGAGTCCACAAGGACATATATCACTCTTACTTGTCCACTCTCTAGACATAACAACCCTAAAATCCAAGATCTACTCTTACAACAGTTCCAATTCACCAACTCTTTCTTCCACACAAACATCATTACCGAAGGAATGTACCCCCTTAACTACTCAGAGTCCCTCGAGATGCACCATTCTTTTATTAACACTTCCAATGCACTTAGTTTTCCAGGAATCTCTTAGCTAGGTCTTATATAAACTCTTAACTACCCAAGGATTTCTCAAAATATCCTTCTTAAGGCCCTTGAGTCATTTCCTCAATAAGAAAATGTACTACAAGATTAAATCCAATTTCTACAGGCACACAAGACTCTTTCTCAGCATAAAAAATACCCAAAAAATGGTTTCCTTCAACCAAAACATCGCTAGTGCTCTTCCCAAACATTTACATGTAAAACTTGTCTCCATTTTTCATATGAATTTCCCTTCTTCTCCCTTGATTTCTTGACTCACATTCTTCCCAAAGATTATTATACTTCAAATCATTCTCTCTAATAACTATGGCATGTGACTTCTCACACCCACCCTCTTACATGAGTTAAATGATTTTCTTTGGGAACAATGAAAAACAAATAGAAGGTTATACACAATGATAATAATATTAGGAACATGGGTTGGATTAATACCCATGAATAATTCCCCCTTACACCCTCTCTCTCTTGTTGAATCATATCCCCTGCATCGTTTTCATCCCTCTCATATCGCAACCTACGATTATTACTTTTATTAATTATTTGAATGTTCATAATATACAATTCATCCCCCGGACATATTAAAATCAATATGGGTTATTCTCCCCTACACATTGGATCACTATCCTAATTCACAGTTATACAATTATGTTATAATTTGTGGGGATTAAAATTGGGGATGTTATATCCCCCCCTTGTTTTTTCACTGTCCTCACTACACAATACCATACGATGTACATACAATTGCAATGCTAGGATCTATGGCATAATATCACATAGGAATTCTATCCTAAATATAAATACATAAGAACTTTGGCCCCAAAATCCATAAATACATAGGTTCTCCGACCCAAAATATATGCATAATCCACTGACATTCTCTTATATCTATCTTGCTTTCCACTGGTGCTCTTCCTCTTGACCTTCAAAACCCAAAAAATTTACCCCCTTCACTACTCTTAGTCCTTCGAGTTGTACCATTTTTTTATCAGGGATGACCCAAAGAATGTGCCCCGTTCATTGTCCTTAATCCATTGGGTTGCACCATTCATTTACCAAGGTATCTCTAACACAAATAACTAGGATTCGCAAGGGACTCACTTCTAGGAAAAAATACTAGGAAAGATAAACAAAAAAAATCGTGTTTCTTCAGTGCAACTCACACTAGAATGCACTCTTAGAGACTAATAACCTGGTTCTTCGATAATGAAATTCACACTAGATTTCACTCTTCATTCCTAAAAACATGGTTCTTCTGCAAGCTTGGCAATTTGCTTCTACTTATTGTTCTCTCCCACTAGGATCATGCATCCCTTTCAGTGTTATATAGTTCCTTAGGTGATCATTCATTTTACAAGGTGTTATTATGCATGCAAGTGCTAACTTTCTTCTAGAAATCTACAAACAATCTATATCATGTTGAAATTGTATCATTTCCCTACCATATACAAGCAAATTATTCCTATATTTTTCTCAATTTCCATGCAACCAAACAAATTGTTAGCATCCCATAACAATTTTTAGTTATTAATTTCTCAACTCTTCTTTATATAGGAAAATACAATTTCCCATCCATGCGATTTATACTCATTATGTTTATTTTTTGCAGTTGTATATGTTAGTATTCATTATGGTATTTCATCATTGTCATATCCAATACTACTCAACCTGCAACTTCCTCAACTTTCTTGCACCCAAAAAATATTGTTAGTACTCAAGCACATTTTTCAGTAGTTCATGAAATGATCTCAGAATTGTGATTTACTAGCAATTCAACCATTTATCTCCCCCCCTCTCCCCCCTCTCCCCCTACCCTTATATCTCTCTAGACCTCTATGTCACTCTCTCACTCCTTCCCTCTCTCTCTATCACCCACCACTTTCTTTGTCCCTAC
>JASDQU010681457.1:48256-60316 GCA_032191745.1 Picea mariana
CTTTCACCTACTTGTTCTCTCTAAATCTCTATCCATGTCCCTCTCCTTCTCCCTCTCCCTGTAATGTACCCCTAATTATGATAAAAAGAAAGAAAAAATATTTGTGGTCATAGATTCTCAAATTAAAAGCATATTTAACTCAAATCTTGTTACAAAGATCTTAAGCACTTCTTCTTCCACATTAATACTTACCAAAGATATTTTATAAGTGAAATTATAAGACTTTATCTCCTCCTCGAAACCTTCACTCCTTGTAATCCTATAAGTGTTTTCTTTTATCCTAACCGCATGGGCTATACTCATGTCCTTAGCAGAATATACATATATATACGAAAGTTTTTATGAAACAACCTACATATATATGTCTAAAGTCAAAACACCACTGTGCCATAAAATATTTACATAACAATTTATATACATGTATATAACTATTTCCAATTACATTGAGCCACTGTTGGCATGGGAGAAGACCCAAGGTTCACTCCAAGAGTTCACCAACAAGCCCTAGCTACCGACCCTTTTGGAAACACCTACGAAGCACCCGAAACAACTATGAGGGGGTTGCAGGACATAGATTTCTACAACCAAAGAACTATCAAGTGGATCAATTACAACAACAACTCCATATGCATCAACACTTATCAAGATAGATCTATCCTGTAGAGTTATAGATCTGATATAACACAGTAATGAAATTACCCATATAACAACAAAAAATATCAAAGAATAAGTCACACACACAACACAAGGTATATGTGGTTCACCCTCTCTCTAGGGCTACGTCCATAGAACTGCACTTATAATATATTAAGATAAAGAATAAAGTTCTGATCTGCACTCTTAGTCATCATATATTCTCTTTTATTCTCTCTTCCTCTACCGTCCTATGAACCCAACTACAAGATTTGATCCTTGCATCTAGCTGAAGATATTACAATACCAGGAGGCTTCCGCTCTCAGCACTTCCTCTCTCACAGTACAATAATCTCTCAACCCACACTAATCAATATCAATGCCCAACAATAGTACCCCCCCAACCTAGAACCTCTCAACCTCTATTTATACATTATATTCCCTCACCAATAGCCTTAGGTTGAAACCTAGGTGTCAAAACCCTAATTAGAAAAACCCTAGGTCAACTTGACCCACTTTTCTTGGGCTTCACCAGCCTGTCTCTCCTTTCTTTCTGTGTGGTGGTAATGGTGGATTTCCCCACTTTCTGAGTTGTCCTCAATACATATCCCTTGTTGATCTGTCATCCTTGATCTCCTCATCTAACGACTATCTTTTCCACACTTCACTCTGGATTTTCTGCTCTTTTGCTTACTTCGACCCAGTGACAGTCACTGTGTCTTCCATGCACTTCCCATTTGACCTTTTCTTCCTCTATATTCTCTTTCTTCCATATCTAAGGGCCAACATGCCCCCATCACTCACCTATGACTCATCCCGAGGCACTTCAGATATGATATTTCTATTTTACTTCGACTTTGTACCGCATAGAGCAGTCTTTTCTTTCTGCTTTGTGTCGATTCCCTTCCCTTGTAAAGACTGTCTTTTTTGTGCCTGGTACCCAGTTTCAACTGCACTTGGTACCTGGACCCTTTTCCTTTTGTTTTTACTAAGATCTGCGAGGTAGTTTGTTTTCATAGTACAACTTCATCTAACTCTCGTTCACCAATCCTTCCTTCCATTCTCCCTTCAATGTTTGCAGTTATGCAGCTCCTCCTTCTGTAACATAGGCGATCTCCTATGGTCCGAGCCAATGTGTCCTGAAATTCCCTCAGTTTCTTATGAACTTATTTTCATACACCAATACTAATTCACCCTACTTGAATCTCTTCTTCTTGATGTGCTTGTCATGATATGCCTTCTCTGGTTCTTTCTGAACCTACTAGTGGAATCCTGCAATGAATCGGTCTTCCTCCATTTCAACCAACTATGCTAGCCTCTCATGGACAACTCCACTATCATCCATGTTTGTAAATGAAACAATTTTTAATGTTGGTACCAAGTATTCCATTGGGACAACAACTTCAAGGCCATAAACCAACTTGAAAGGGGTTTGTATTGTTAATTTCTTGCAAGTGATTCTATAAGCCCAGAGCACTCCTAGTACTCTTATATCCCAGTTTTCCCTGTTCACACTACAAAATTTCATCAATGTTGTCTCCAATATCTTGTTGAATGCTTCAACCATTCCATTTTATTGTGGATGGTAAGGTGTACTCTTCTGATGGTGAATTGCAAATTCTTCAGTTAGGGCTTCCACTATCTTATTGATGAAATGGGTGCCTTGATCACTCATAAGGGTCTCAAGGCATCCAAATCTGGTTATTATTTCATCAAAGATAAAGTGGGTAGTTGTAGTTGCACTACAGTCCTTGAATTATCTTGCTTCATCCCATCTGGTTAAGTATTCAGTCGCAGTAATGATGTACCTTTCTCCTATACGCTTCCTTGGTGGGTTTATAGGTCCCACAAAGTCAGTGGCCCATTTTTCAAATGATTGTAGGGTCATCTATGATGCTAATGTAATTTCATCTCTTCGGGATGGTTTTCCAACTCTCTGGTATATATCACAGGCTCTATCATAATCCTTATCATCTCTGTGTAAGGTAGGCCACCAAAGGCCATCTCGCAGGACCTTCTGCACAGTTGCTTTCCTTTCATAATGTCCTCCTGCGAGGCCTTCATGAGATTCTATGAGGATCAGTGGGTGCTCTACCTCCATAAGGTATCTTCTTAGTATCTCATTAGGTACCATATTGTATAGATGACCAGCTATCAGTGAAAAGTATGCAACATGCACCACGAGTTGTTTCTTCCGGGGAATTGTATACTCACTAGGTGATATCCCTATCATCAGGAACTGGACGATTTTTGTGAAGTGGTCATCAATATTTCTAATGATGAGTAGTTTTGCATATGGTAGTGTATCCTCCAAACTGATGGGTTCTTCTCCATGTTCCAACCTTGACAAGTGGTCGGGTCCCTTGTTCATTCCTCCTATATTAACTATGATCTCAAAATTATATTCCTAAAACAGCAGGAGCCATCAGGATATCCGCCCCCCCAACACTGGTTTATTGACTAGGTATTTCAACGCGAAGTGATCTGTGAACATTTTAAAGTGTCATCCCAATAAGTAGTGGCAGAATGTTTTTAGTGCATATACCATGGCCAATCCTTCTCTCCTTGTGGTGGTGTAGTTAACTTCTGTTGTGAATAGCTTCCTGCTAGCAAAGGCTAATGGGTGATCAATGTCTCTTGTTCCTGGCTGTGCCAGTACTGCTCCTATGGAAATAGAAGACACATCGATGTGCACATGAATCTCCTTGCTCCAATCTGGAAAAACCAGAATGGGCGCAGTGACCATCTTCTGTTTCAATGTGTTGAAGCTCTATTGGCATTCATCTCTCCACCCAAACTGGTAGTCATTCTTCAATAGCTTCTCCATTGCTGATGTAATTTGGGCATAGCCTTTAATGAATTTTCTGTAATAGCCAGTGTGTCCTAGCACAGTGCAAAGTTGTTTAACTAAAGTAGGAGGTGGTAAATCAACTATAATTGCAACTGTAGATGGATCAACCAACAATACCTTCTTGCATACAATATGTCCTAATAATACTCCAAATGGTGAGAAGAAGATGCACTTATTCAAATTTAAAGAAATTTGACACTGCCTGCATTTATCCAACATTAGCCTTAGATATTCAATATCGTTTTTCAAAAAACTAAATACAGTCCAGTCATTAAAATATGCTTCAAAAATTTTATGAAAAAAATCTTTTAACCCTTCGAGCACCACCCTAGAAAAGATGGTTGGGGCATTCTTCAGTCCAAACGACATTACTGTGTATTGAAAGGATCCCCATTACATGGAAAACATGGTATTATGGAGGTCCTCCTTGGAAATTTGAATCTGATGGTGTCTTGAAAATCCATCTGTAAAAGAATATACCTCTTGGCTTCCCACGTTTCCTAATACTTCATCAGTGAATGGTGTAGGGAAAGGGTAGTGCAGACAGACATCGTTCAATTTCATAAGGTCCACAGATATTCATATTTCTCCTGTCTTCTCATATTGTACCACCATAGGGCTGATCCATTCTGATTCTTCGACAAGTTCAATAATCCCTACTTCCAGCATTCTGTCGAGCTCAATCATCACTTTTTCCTTGTATTTTGGATTCAATCTGTAGGTTCTTTTCTTGACTAGCTTCACACATGGTTTCAAAGGTATTCTCATCTCTCCCATAGGTCCTTTGATTCCCTTCATATCAGTGAACTTCATTGGAAACAAGTCTTGATATTTGTGAAATAATTCTCTAATCTTGTCAATGGAAAAAGAATCCCAATAATCTCTAACATTGGCAAGCTTTGGTCTCTCCTCTGTTCCAATATTTACCTTTATGATCTTGATTGGCTATCCAATAAATGGTAATTCAACTCCTGGTCCCTCTACATCTCTTTGTCCTTCTCTCTCCACGATGTTGACCTTCCTCGGGTCATCGACATTGATGTTATAGCAAGTCTACAATTTCTAGAGAGGCGCAGTCCATTCATCCTCTTGTTCCATAGGGAGGCCAGATGCCTCTTCAAATACCTTATGCCTCACAATATGTAGTGCTTGGTCTACTGAAGGATATTCACATTCAAATAAAAATGTGGTAAATTTTTTTTGAATCAAACCTTCCCAACCTGTGGTGATGAGGCGCAGTTTTGCTTGAAGGTACCAATCGATAGGGGCCATATCTAGCATATTAATGAATCTGTACACACATTGTTCTCGAGGAATATCACTCTAGGCCTCTTCATAGATTCGTGCATGGTCCTTTGGTTAGCTTCGACCAGTATACCTTACTTCACAGCTTGCTGCTTTTGCTGAAAATCGTGTTGTCATCAAGGTCCGACATTGTGTCTAGTCTATGATGTTTCTTTTGTGTGTCCCGCACCATCTTGCCGGTGTAGCTTTCAATGCCTCACCCATTGCAAAAATCATTGCTGTGTTGATACACTTTTTTCAAAATCTGAAAGGAAGGTTTATAGGGGATTCAGGCCATCAAATGTGGGTAACTTACTCACTGTTATGCCGATCCAACAAACTTCTCTAGTTAATCTAGCACATCTTCTGGTAGAGATTTCATACATCTGGCTCTGCCAGTTCTCCAGTGCTTCTTTGATGCAGGAGCATCACTCCAACATCATCAAGCACCATCCAACCAGCACTTCAAGCATGCATTCAATGGAAGGAGAGAGGCACAACCCTCTCATTTTTCAAATTTTGAAAAATTGTATTAAATGTTGTAAGGTTGGTAGAGCTAAAAGACATGCATGTGTGTAGGATTTAGATAAAGGTTTCCTTAAAAGGTTGTAAGGCTGAGATATAGATCTGATTTGGACTAGACTGCCATTCAATGTAATCGAATGTAAATTAATGAGAGTTGGTGAGGATGGAGGGAAGAGCTTGAGGAGACCCTCTTTGTAGAAAAAGATCTTCTTTGTATCTAGATTTAGTTAGGTGGAGAAGAACATAAAGAATAGAGAGAAGAGAGGAAGTTGTGACTCTATTGCAGTCTGAGCTCACATTGTAAAGAGGCATTTCATATTAATACAACTAGAGAAGCTTTTCCTGCATGTTATTTTGTGTTTGTTGATGAATGTCTTTATGCATTTATGATATGTTGTAGATGTGTGTTAGTTTGCATTTGCAGGTTACAAACAAAAGTCATTGTCTGTTGGTTTCTTTGATTCTATGTTTGGTTCTTTGTGGCTTCATGCAAGAGGTTGCATGCCAGAAAACTACGGGTTCTGTAGGCCAGTGCATAGAGTGCACTTTTGAATTCTGCAGACTTTAAGACAAAGACGTGCTAGGAGGGAGCACTGGAGGAAATCATTGAATCAAGGAGGAGGCCTCAAGGTTGTTGAACCATTTGAAGGAAGAACTATGCAGAGGAGGGAATAGGGAAGACAAAATTTCTGATAATTCTATGAGACTCTGCCAAGAGGGCATTGAGTGGATGCATAGGGTGCATAGAAGACACTGTATGTCGAGTTCAGTGAGAAGACAACACCACTGAATATTCTATAGGATCTCTTCCATGAGGGCATCAAGTGAGTGCAAGGAGTGCACCGAGAAAGAAATCTCTTTCAAGTTCTGAGATATGGGAACTGTCACAAGGAAGACACTCGCAGGGTTATTGAACACCCTATAGGCTTAGTAAGGAGTGCTTGAACAGGAAGCTTTCAAGAGGGCACCAATATCCATTTGAAGGAGAAGGCAAGGGTCGAATCCCTTAGAGGTCTGAGAAAAAAAAACTTAGGAAAAATAGTACAATTGTGTGTAGGGACCCTGCAAGGAGTGCAGAGGTCGAGAAGCCCTTTGAGGTTTTAGAGAGAACAAAGCTTAGGAGGGCAGAGTTTTCAGTAATGAAGAAGAGACTAAAGGTCATGGAATTGTGGGATAAAGGAAAAAGGTTTCAACCTTTGAAGCATTTGAAATCTTCCGAAGCTAGGAGAGAGCACATGCTCAGGAAGGAGCAACAATAGTCGTCAGATCTGGAGCGTAGTGTCCTGAGAGCCGCTGGATCATGGATACGTGCATGAGATTTAGTCCCTGGGAGATGCGTAGGAAAAAGGATCTAGGCTGCCAGATCTAGCACCAAGAATCAATAGTTGTCAGATATGGAAGAAGGTGCGAGGGGTTTAATCCCTAGGAAGTCGCACATAAGAGTAGAACGGACGGTAAAAATTCTCTATGGAGAACTTAGAAAGTCACGAGAACCATAGGATTGACCATCAATCTCAAATAGATCTGCACCATTGGTCTATTTCATGAATTTGAGTATTGCAAGCTGGGAGGTGGATTTCTTTGTGCTTCAAACCCCCGATTCATGAGATCATGATTCGACCTGAACCTTCAATCGAGGAGGAAGGAGAGTCGTAATATTTGGTGCCTTGCTACATCGTGTATCGAGGTTCAAGGTTGAAAGGATTTGTTTTCAACTGTAGAACTCGTGAAGTGCCGAGTGCCAAGGGCTCATGTGAACACATGTCATGTCCATTAGGTGGGGACCACGTGGTTAAGAGGTGGCGTAACAAAAAGCACCGAAAGAAAGAGTGGAAGCGAGTGACAAGTGGTGGACATAGGTCACCTGGGAAGGAGTCAACCCATTGTTGAATTATCGATGACTTATCATGCTCGGGGTTTCACAAAAGAGGAGCATGAGGGCTCAACACTCCAACTCACGAAGTGACAAGTTGCGAGTAGTGCTAGCACTTATCTCTAGCCGGTGGTTATGTGTGGAAGGCACTAACAAGGAGGAACCATACCCATATCACATCTCGGGTATCGACGTTTGGAGACAGAGGAGTCGAGGGTCTTTGACTCATGAACTCGTGAGTTATGAAAATTTCTTACGCTAAGGCCAGGTTCTAGTTGCATGGAGATGTAAGGCTTGTGCCTGGTGTTAAGTTGTGTAGGGTGGGTTTTCATGAAGGACCTGTGGATTCATTGAAGGTTCATGCAGGGAACCAAAGGAGCCACTTCGGCTCAAGGAGAATTTAGAACGATCCTATGCAGATCTTGGCCAGAGGGTTGGGGGTCTGCATCAGAAGTGGTATCAGAGATTGATTTTGTCTGTATATTTTAGGCAGAGGGAGCTAGAGGAAAAGGAGTAGTTGTTATAACCCTAAATTACACTATCCCTTCTTACCTGGCATCAGGCCTACTCATTGCCTTTCCTTGCCTAAGCCATGCTGAACAAACTCTTCAAAAACCTCCTAAATCAAGTAACCCGTGCCCTAACCTAGCACTGGGCACGTTGGGACATTGGCAGGCCTTCTGCAACACGCGTGTGAACATTGGATGGCCCACTACAACCCGCGTTTACCTAACAAAGCAAAAAATCAGGAAAGTTTCCGCCGGGATGAAGAGCTTTTTGTCAGTTAACTGGAACTCCCAGCCATTCATGGCCAAGAGTTTGCCAAAAACCCTAGCTCCTCCTAGCCTATAAAAGGAGGGGTAGGGGTACTATTCAAAGGAGGAAAAATCATAGCAAANTTTAGCCTTGCCTCAAGCTTTAGGAGAATTTCAAGCACAAGCAGTTGGAGGACAAAAGAAGAGGAGGAGCCTAGGATCAGGATCGTGGAATGGTGGTCGGTCTCTAAAATCATTGTAAGTTGATTCGTATTGAGATTAATGAAAAAGATACTTTTCCCATCCCGAATACATGAGTCTTATCTATGTTATTTGATTTGTGTTTAATCTCTAACCCCCTAGTAGATCAATAGCATGCATGTGTAGTTTTGTCTTGATTGCAGGAAAGCTTTCTGGAAGGAGCAGCAGCAACAAGGAGATAAAAGGTCAATGAAGGATCTACTTCAACCGTCGATAAAAAGGTTAGTTCATTCTTCCCATGTTTGCATGAGAAAAGGGGTTGAGATTTTGGGTAGAAGGTTAAAAGTTAAGTCTTAAGGGTCATGATCTGCGTACAAGTTTAAAGCCCTAGCTTGTTAGTCCGTAGGGTAGAATACCCCACAACAGAATTGGTGACTCCACTGGGAATAGTCTTACTCTTAGGGTTTCAGGATTTGGTTAAAAAAATTTTTTTTGGTAGTTCAAAGAAGTTCAGTTTCTATTTCTTTGTTTCCTTTTTGTTTTCTGTTAGGTCAATGCTAGCAGGGAACCTGGTTATCAATACCATTTTTCCTTGACGGACGCTTGAAATTCATTTTCGGGACACACAGAGGTACACGCGGCCTGCAGAAGGCCTGCACGCGTGTACCCGCGCCCTAACTTTCTACAGCACGCGTTTGCCCGCGTGCTGCAGTAGTTTCAGTAGCGTGTAGTTTTCAGGAAGCTCGAGAGGCAGTCTCCTCTTCCCTGTCAGAAGTTTATCTTCTCAGGGGGCTTTCTGGATCCTGTCTGGGTCTTGATTAGTTCATTGTCTTGTGTTTCAGTCTGTCTTGTTGTGTTGTTTTTTTACGTTGGTTTTTCTTTTGTGAAAGTCTTCCTTTTCTGTTAAAGTGATAGTATCTAAGCCTGTTAGAGACTTTGGTTGTCAATACCAGAAGCCTTTTTCAGGACTAGACTGTCTGTATGTGATTTTATCTCAGTTTTTATACAGGCCCGCGACCTGTTTAAGGCTAGACCGCGGGTACCCGCGTGCTGTAGAAGCTCAGCACGTGTTTGCACGCGTGCTGTATTGGTGACAGTCGTGGGCTTGATTGGCAGCTTTTCAGCTTAGGTGGGGCAGTCATCCCCTCCTGTGGTGACAAGAGCTCCTCTCAAGGGTATAGAGTCTGGGGCTACATAGTCAGCAGATTAGGGCAGTTCACCCTTAGCTTGTGCTGGTTATTTTGATTTTTTGATAGAAAAGACAAAAGAGAAAAAAAAAATGTTTTATGGTTTTTAGGCATGTGTTGGAATTAGTTCTTTCTTGATTGCTTTGTTGCATTTTTGTGCTCTGATTTTGTTTGCGATATGCGCTTTAAGCCATAGTTTTTTTTTTCTCTTGGTTTTGATCTTGTCATCATTTTTCCTTGTTGTGTTATTTTACAACGAAAAAAAAAAAAAAATCTTTCATTTTCTTCTTGATTTGAAGATTGAGTTGTTGCATCAGTAGCTAGGAAAGAAGTCTTTTTGCATAAGTTTTTGTAGTGCATGTATAGTATAAGTAGATCGCAGATCCAAGTGAAAGTCCTCTTCATTTACTGCATAAAATCTTAGTAAATATGAAAAAAAAGAAAGAAGTATTTCATTGAAAAGTTGTTGGTTTTGCATTTTAGAAAAAGTTTGGTTCCAAGCATTCCTGTGCATTTTGCTTTGAGTATTTTTACACACCATTAGTTTCACTTCCGCACCTTGAGATTTAAAAAATCCCATCAAAAGAAACGCTAAATAAAATCAAATAGACTTTTCTGTTTGTAGGGTGCATACATTAGCTCAGGATAGGGCCTTGGAATAGGTTGGAGAGTAAATTCTCCAAGGCCACCCAAACCAAACATTGAAGTCTGTCAATAGGGAGTTTAGAAGTCCAGTTACAGAAATTCATTCAGGACCCCCCTCTAACACAGGGGCTAAACACGAGGTTGCGTAAGGAAAGGTAGCAGAGATAACCCCTCCAAAGCTGGACCGAGCGTTGCGGAGAACACATATAGAGGATCTGTTAAGGGATTCCATCGTTAGCATTTGCCACGGAGCTTCATGGGTCTCGAATCTGTTTGAGGTCCTCAGTTGTCTTCCGGAACACTTGCTCTCGATACCCTTGACAGGTTTCGGGCTTGATACCCTGCTCATTGTGGTCTACCCGACTGCCGACTGTACCCGCCTGATGATTGTTCACGTGCTGGCAAACTAGTTTCCTATCTTTTCTAGGGACATACACAGGTGACTGCGGGGGTATACCGCAGTACGTAGGATGGACTTCGGACCAACGCTTTGCAGATTAGACCCAGAGGGTGCTTCCGTATTCGAGTTGCACTTGCACCGGTAAGGTACTCTAGTGTTGGTTGTTGTAACTGTTCTTCCTACTAATATAGTGCTTGCTTGATTTATCTTCTAGGGGATTTATTTTAGTGTGTGTTACTGTTTGTTCGTGTAGAATACCTTAGCGTGTCGTGAATCTTCTCACACAGTGGAGGATTCAGAGCTCCGCCGGTCACGAAGGCTTCTGGGCCTGCTGCCGGTTATCCTGGAGCCACCCCCGCCACCACTGAGGTGGAAGCTAGACCATCAAGGGTATTTCGAAGCAACCAGGGCTTTCGATCCCGAACAACCCCCCGAGGAATCGACCGCCAATCTTGGATTGGTTGAAACCTCAAACACTGGTATCTGGACACTGGTTATAGTACCAATCCGATTTACCGAACTCCTGTTAGCGCCACATACAGCTATGACAACAGACGCTGCTACTTCCTCTAGGATTTCTTCCATTCCCATCATTGTTGCTACCACAGGAGAAGCATCTCCTAACTTACCGTCGGCGGTCAGGACCACCATGGCCTCGGCTGCAACTTTGTCGCAAAGTGGACCGACCCCATCTATCATGGCGGCCACAAATCCCTTCACACCTAGTGCGACAGGTGCTCTGTTTTCATATGGTATGCCTAGTCCAGGAACGATTCCTGCACTCACACACTCCACTTTACAGACTTTGGGTCTGGGGATAGGGAGCTCTAACGCTCCTCTGCAAGGTCAACCTGGGGGCATTCCTGTCCCTTTCACTTCTTTTCCTCATGCTGGAGGTCACATTCCTCCTTCGTCCCCGTCGCTCGGTGGTCCACATCAGTAGACCGACGGGCAGCCTGCACACACAAGTTCACTTGGAGCCGGGAGTCAAGGACAACCTGTGCAAACTTTGCCGGTAGGTTCATCACCGTTTGTTTGGAACGGGACGTTTGGTAACAACACGCTCACACCCACTGCTTTCCCATCTGGGGGCACTCCTATCTTTGGACAGTCTAATCTGGCACAAGGTAGTATTCCTGTGCTAGGGGCACATATACCAAGACCTTGGAACTCAGGACAAGGATCCAATCCCGCCACGGGAATGTCGTTCTGGGGTAATTCTTTCCACAATCAATGGAACCCCGGACAAACTACTATGCCTCTCCCAATAGGATCGGCATGGAGTAATCCTTCCAAAAGTCTGCCAAACATGATGAATTCCCAACAACCTATGTCCTTTATGGGGAATCATCCAATGATGTCTCCTCAAATGCAAAACCCTTACGCTGGTCAAGGCCACGGTTTCTACCAAAACCCCGGCCAGCAACCAAACTTTTCCTGGCAACCTGGTGCTATTCAACCCTCAGGACCCTTTTATCCTAGCTATCAGCAATAGCCTAAACTACCTTTCCTGGCAATGTTACACTTGTCGGATTTAACACAGTTGTTGAATGATCCTATCTGTCACGATCCGCGTTGGCCTCCTATACCGACGAAGTTGCCTTCGGACATCCCAAAGTTCGAAGCCAAGCCTAATGAAGATCCAGGTGATCACGTGACTACTTTCCACTTATGGTGTTCATCTAACTCACTGAAAGATGACTCCG
>JASDQU010681457.1:129739-152098 GCA_032191745.1 Picea mariana
CCTCTGTAGCAAATCTCCTCATCTGCTACCTAATACCATCTCAAGCTTCCTCCTGAACTATGGCCTTTTGGTATTACTGGTTCTCTTCACTGGAACCTTTTGAGCACTCTTCTTCTCTTCTCTGGCTTTGCACCTACTCACTGAGAACTCTATTGTTCTCATCACTTCCAATATTCAACTGAAAGTTTTACAACATCCCTTGTTGCAAGGTTCTTCTGCCACACGCTTCTCTTCACTTGAGAGCTCTAATTGCTCCCTCTTCCCTTGTCATAACTCTACTGGATACTGGCTGCTACCATTCCTTCTCCCTTTGCCGCTACCTTCTAATTAACATTAACAATGTTAATTAAAACCCATAGATAAACATTTGACTCATACCTTCAAGATTTGTTCTAAGATATTGTCTTCTTAGCATCTTTTGCCAATTCTGCTTCTTGGCTGGAATGTTCCCAATTCTCCACTARGGAATATCCAATTCATTTYTCTTCTTGTCTGCACAAATMTAGAATYTRCAAGTTCTTCTRCTAAACTTTCCCTTGCTCTGTATCCCTTACAGAGTTCCAAACATGATTAACCTYGCTYTGATACCAAAAATGATGACCTCCCAGCCTTAAACCCACAATATGGCAACCATTCAAATTCTTTGCTGCTCATCAAACCCACAATGGGGTTTCCAAGTATCTCCACAAAAAACACTCTTTCAATCTAATTAAACTCTACTACAACTTCAAGCTCAAGCTACCTTTGATTTCCTTACACAGGCTCAAAATCCTTCTATAACATAACTATTCTATAGCTCTCAGATTCGACCAATGAACTCGTTCCTTTGTGAAGTTCACATGAACTTCTCCTCTATTTCGTGTATGCTCTCCAACTTTAACAGGTGTCTTTTGATCTATGGATTGGGCCCAGACCTCCTCAATGTATAGAGTTCTAATATCTATATCAAACACTAGTCTCAACATGTGTTTGTCTAAGCACTCAAAACTAGACGCTTATTCCCTTCGTGACTAGCTGTCTATGAACCTGTACTTAAATCCTAAGTAATTTTCTTCATCGGGATTAGCTCTAGTTTCTCCTTATAACCATGCAATATGTCTTCATGCTTATTCTTTTAAGCTCTTAAACCTCATCCTAGCTTCCAACACTCTCATTCATGTGATCGATGGTGATGACCACAGGCTCGTTTCTTTTAGCACTAACTCCTTAATTGCTTACTCCATATTCCTAGCGCTATGAACTTAGGCTCATACCTAACGCTTGACCTTCCAAATCTTGGTGCTAAAAATTCCCATAGGACCTTGGAATATAACTAAGGGATAGATCGTCGGGTGCTTATCTTCCCATGGACCATCGGACTATTCCTATCGGACACCTCTCGTCGAAAGGTATCGATACACAAAGATTACAATACTTCTAAAACTCAACTCTGATGGACACGTGCCACTTCTTCAGACTCCGAACACTACTACCATTGATGATTGCCATGTGTCTCCAAAGTGTGGTTTACAATACCAGTAACATAGGGTATCCTTGCACTAATTCTCGAGCAACTTTAATATGCACTATTAACGTGGATCGTTGATCAACAATCAACATTTATCCTCAATCCAACATTCTTGCACATGTGACTTCCATCTAACGGTCATGAATTAATCTGAAGTTGAGTGGAAGGTTGATATTTTCTCATGGATTACAATTGGCTCCGATCTTTGATCAATCTTAATCATTGATCCTCCTTCCCGACGGATGGTCTCGATTCGTTGTCGGATGTCTGCGATCGGATTTGAGGTTTGAGACTCTGAAACTTTAAATCTGATGGATGGTCAGATCTTCCTCTCGATCTCCTATGATGGACGACTGGATCTCCTTGTCACACAATTCTCCTCCGACCTCGATCTACGACTAAGAATTAATCAAAGATTTAAGTGGATTATCATAATTTCTCCATGACTTTACCATTGATATGACGATTTTACTCTGCACTGACCTCACGATCTGAAGATTAGATTTGATCTTACATTTGATCGACGACTCCTATACATTCACCTTATGAAATGATATGGCTCATTGTTCTAGATGGGATAAACGATCAGGATTGTCCCTTGATCCTTTCTTCTTACACAATGATCCTTTGATTTGACGATGACTATGTATTGTATTACCATTCCAACGATCATGAGTAGCTCATCATTCGCTGGAATTTAAGTTTAATCTTATGGTTTTTGTGTGTTGGCCCAACGATCTGATGATAGACATTTAACTTCAACTCAAATCTTGATCTCTACTCCGATATGTAAACAATTCAGAATCCTTCATCTCAATTGATGATCAACGATCAAGGGTTGCGAGTTATCCTCTATTGCATGAGGATTTGACCTTTATGAGCCTACAATAATACTCCAAGAGTTTCGACCTGCATACACACCATTTCAAGAGGGATTCTTTACTATTCTAACATTAAAACCTGCACACTCAATCTTGTAGATATTTAACACACACAATTAACAGTGGTCTAATACACCGGTTCCATATAACACTCGAAACATAGTGATTTCATTACTCATTTGTACACATGTTTACATAAGGCCTCTCTCCTCTAATGGCCTCTTACTCTCTTGCCTGATTTCCTCGTTGTATGGCCTCCACTCAATGCCCTTAGGATTACAACATTTAACAAAAAGTCTTTGAAACCATAATATGTTTTAGATCCACAAAATCCTCTTTCACAATCCCTAATATCCTTCAGATACACAAATTGTTCAAGAGATCTATAACTTACCCTTAAGATATCTCTAAATCCTCACAACTCTCGAGATCTACTTAATCAAGACAAATCTAATTACAATCATATATTCTCAATCAAATCCCAACCCTACACATCCTTCTAAAATTCCATAAAACATAGGAATTTCAACATTTAAACAATTAAATTCAAGACTCCTTAGGTCTAGTCAAACTAAGTTGTTTAGGAGGTAGAATGCTCCCGCGTCGGAGAGGCTGGTCCCTCTTGGTATTTTAAAAAAGGTGATGTCCCATGGATTTTGAACAAAGATGATCTTTATATGGCGAAGGATGTTATATTGGGTGTGAAGGCACCTTCTTTATATGGGTCAAGTCTACAATGTTGCTTCACTATAGAAGGGAATTTGTTGGGGTTGAAATCACATGACCATATAAACCTTTTAAGGGTATGTATGTTGAATACATGCTTCTTATTCTATATTGATGTCGGTAAAAATATACTATGCACTCACAATTTTATGGAAATTAATGATGTGTGTGTCTATTTTGTAGTGTCATTATCCTTTGCTCGTGCGTGGTTGTGTGAACCATGACTTCCCTAAGGACTTGTGACGTTCCATATTGAAATTATCTACATTTGTACGTTGGATCACATCAAGGGAGATTCATATGGTTAGCATTCCACGGTGGCATCTATTGATAACTAATATTTTTTGTATGTTTGAGAAGGAACTTCCCACAAGTTTTATGGGCTTGCAAGTTCATCTTCTAATTCACCTACCTAATGATGTTGAATTAGTTGGGGTGCTCTCATGTTGTTAGATGTTATTCTTAGAGAGGTACATGAAAAAATTGAAGGGGTTTGTTCGACAAAGGGAAAAACAAGAGGGCTTTATGGCAGAGGGGTACATATTATACGAGTCGTTCTATTATGCATGTGAGTATATCAAGCAAATTGATGACACAACATGGGAAGTCGTTTAGGATGACCATCAAAATGAAGAAAAAAGGGAAGGGGAACTACTCCAAACGAATGGAAAAAAGGTGCTTGATAAAGAGTGAGCCAATTATATTTTTTCAATTTAGTACAAAGAAATTGTTTACATTGAAATTGATAATATATATTTCATCCCATGCTATTTGTTTTGAATTATTGTATACATCAATGAATTTAGAAATTGATTCCATCAATAAATTTGTTCTTTAAGTTGATAATATATATTTGATCTCATGATATTTTTTTTTGTATACATTAACGAATTTAGAAATTCGATTCCATCAATAAATTCATTCTTTACAACGTAGAGGCAACACGACCATGAGTCGCTACATGGTTGTGTTGTATGAAGAGAAAAACAGGAAATAGGACAGTGACAGGAAAACATTCAGATGGTTGAATGGTAGAATCATGCCTTATCATGATCATTTAAAAGAAAATATGCCAAAAATATGTCTCAACAGTTATGTGGCAGACCATATACAATAGAAATGTGCGGTGTCCAGTCATGACCCACACGGAGAAGATCTAGATGTAATAAACATAGGGATTAGGTGCAACAACTATGTAATAACCTCTTTGAGTACCATGTTCTATTTATAATATTGCACATTTGAATTGTAACATGTATTATGTTTTTATTAATGCTTAAGTTATTAGACATATGACACCTTCCTTTGTTCGCATTTTTACAGGTGCATTTGTTCCCATCTACGTGGGCATATGGACATCATTTTCGCACTGAGTATGTTAATGATGGAAACATCACATAATGTTGTGGAGTTGAGGTTGAGTTCAACCAATATAGTCATGCTAGCCACCATGATCAAAACCTAATAGAGGGGAAGTTAGGTTACATTAGAAATATATAAGAGATTATGCAAGTGGACTTCTCATCATTTCAATGTGTTATTTTTTGTTGCAAGTGGTGGGATGCATTCGACTGGAGAAATGTAAAGGAAGATCGTGATAGTGGGCTAATGTGTATTAACTCTAAAAAAATGTGGGTTGAAAGTAAGGAGCCTTATGTTTTCCCAAAACATTGCAACCAAGTGTGTTTTTACCCAGACGTGTTGGATGGGGATTGGTGGTTCATACTGAGACATGATCCAAGATCTAAACATATTTTTGAGAACAATGATGTTACAATGCCAAACGAGGAAGATAATCAAGGTGATGGCAACGAAGACTGATTTGTAAATAATTTGTTTGGACATTTATATTGTGGATGTGTCATTTTATTATATTGGATATCTATAATGAAAAATTATGTTTTTTTTTTCTTCATGTTATAATTATGTTGGATATGAAAAATTAACAACCATTTACAACCACCATATTGAAAATACACTAAGTAGTACAAACATAAGATGTGGTTTTGATATAGTTTTATTGTCATATTTATTATTTATTATAACAAATTTATGTTGTATTGTGTTAAAATATGTTTATGTTAACCTTTGATTTAATAAGAATTAATTGATATATCACAAAGTTGGTGACATACAATAGTAAAGATTTATTTTAAATTATATATAATTTAACAAAAAATGAAGATATTAAAAAAGATTCAAACCTCAAAATTTTTATTATTTGTCAAAATCAAAATTCAAATAAATATATGCTTACTTTGATGGAACTTCTAAGGACAATTTCAGCAAAATAACTTCGTGCAACATCTATGAGTTCTAGAATTACATTTGTGGTGTTGACATTACCAACTTTGATGACATTCCACACCTTAACTACTGCAACTATCATGGCATTCACCTATTCCACTCCATCCTTTAGTTTTATAATACTATAAATTTATATCAATCATTATTTTTACATTTCCTTGAAATAAGTGTCAAATAAATGTCAATATACGAAGGACATGGAAATTCTAAGAGTTTTTTTTTCTAGAGCCTAGTCAAAATTAAGGAAAATTTTAATGGTCCATACTTATCTAAACGTATAGAAACCTTTTTCAAATTTACTAATTCTTAAAATACTAATTATAAAATGTTGTGTGATATTATTTTTTAATAGAAGATTCATAAAGTCCGTATTAGAGTGAAACATTGTGAAACCATTTCATCGAAAGTGTATAGATCAAAATGTATTATTATTCTCTATATTTAGTATTTTAAATTTAATTCAATAAATTTCACATATATATTTTTTTCACACAAACTCAAGGATTTTTATTAATAAAACAGGCGTGACCAATACCACCGAGTACAAATATTAAACTGGAGAGAAACAAAAAAATCCAATTGTTTCATCCTAGCTAGAAACCATTTATCCTTCCTATCTATACTATTTTTCCAAAATCTACTGCTATTACAGTACTGAACTTTATATATGCAGTAATAAATATCGTTGATACAAACAAAAAGACAAAACATACTCGTTTAGAAAGAGAAATCATTTTGGAACCTCCACTTCTTCAACTTCATCCTTGTCCACTTACGCCACTGGCATATTTAGGTATGGAATGACAAGCGACTCCTTGCTGGATTGACACTCATTAACCATGATTGTATTTGAGAGCACCTGAGATGAATTACTTTGAGCAGAATGAAACTGCATTTATTTCACTTGAATCCTTATCATTGCCACCTCATCTTGCAGTTGGTCAACCATGTCTCGGTGGATAATTAGAGTTCCAAGAATAAAGGAAACCTTCAAATGAAGAGCGTTCACCGAGATAACCAAATGTTGGAAATCCATAAAATCATACTCCTGCAAGTCCATGCTCCACTGGCCATTGTCGAACTCATTTTCCATGGTGCTATGTAGACTCTACTCGAGCTTCCAATTAATTACCCGACTACCCCGTCCTGAATTCATAGAACCAGAGCCTAAGCCAGAGCCTGACACACCATATGACTTTTCAGAGCCTGAGAAATTTTTAACCCAAAAATCCTGTGAAGGAAATACCAACAGGTTGATAATAAACCAATTTCTCATATTCAAAGTTAAGCCAAATTTTGCACTTGACATCACCAAAATGCCCCATTTATCGCCAGACCACCCAAACCACATCACATTGTGACATAATTTACTTACCTCAAAATATCTATCCAAACATATGAATAATGAATGGCCAACTAAAATTTCCACCCGAATAACTAATACCAATGCCTGATGTTGTACTTCCTCCCATTGTGCATTCTACATAATAATGGAGACCCTTCACTCCATAGTCTTTTCCACCGAGTGCGGGACGAGAAAACCTTTCCCCCGTACCATTTCCTTACATTTTATCAGGTCTCCAGAAGCCAGCCTGCCTCTCCTACCCATATCCATTAAATTTAGCTCCCTTCTTACCACAATTACATAGTCTATTCAAATGTCCCTTGGCATATTTCTCATTCTTTTAATCCCGCTGACAAGATCATCCACCCAAGCCTATACTATAGACATTCTTCCACTCTTGGTAATGACAAAAACCTTCAAATATGGTGTCAATTCCCTCACGTGCACATTTAACCGCTCCATTCCCCATACCAAGGATAACCTTATGCTCTCACGCATCAGACTACAGATCCATTCCACCTTGCTCAAGTTCAAATTCTCATCACCTTGTATTTGACATATGGGGGTATCACAAATGGTATTTCCATGTAGTCTCAAACATGAAAATTAAGGAGACACGCCGATCCCACATGTCCCACCCCATCTCCCAGGGATAATCATTAGGAAGGGGGGATAAACTTTCTTCCATCCCATTTATCCACAAGGAACCATGGGATTTACCAATGACCTGATTATCCATTTCATTTGTTTCCTTGTAATTTCCCCAAAGTATATGAAAATACTTGACTGAGCACGAGGAAAGGATAATTCTAGTGCGTTCAATCAAAGCCTTCAACCCATCATCCTTAGGAATTGAGCCTGAAAAAAAATAATGGATGATGTTTTTGGAATCTCTTACAATATTCAATTGGTGAATGTGCCTATGCATAGCAATTTGAGCTCCTTGAAGAGCTGCTTATGCTTTTGTCTTATTGTTCAAGGTAATCCCAAGATTCCAAAAAAATTCCAGATCATGATTTCCTCTAGGGCCATAAAGGAGCCCCCCCCACACCTGCCTCCCCTGAATAAATTTCATATATTATAATAGTTGAATAATATAAATTAATAAAATATTTGGAAAAATTAAATATTAATAAAATATAATAGTTGTGATTTTAGTAATAGGAGGAGTAGGAGGAGGAGGATCAATAAAATATGGTGACACATGCGGAGGAGAAGCAGGAGGAGGAAGATCAATAAAATATGGTGACACATACAGAGGAGAAGTAGGAGGAGGAGGAAGTGGGTTTAGACACGTGGAGGGGAAGCAAGACGAGGAGGAGGAGGAGGATCAGATGTGAATGCAGGTTCAAACACATGTGGAGGGGAAGTAAGAGGAGGAAAAAGACCATGTGGTGGAGTAGAGGATGTGGATGGCTATGTTGATGAGCTAGATGTAGTGGGATCATGAGTAGCACCTCTCAACGCCTTGATGAGGTCGATGTCACCAACAATATGGTGCATTAACACCATCATGTCACAAGACACACTCCTCCATATAGTAGAGGGATATTCTACCTGTAATATGTCTCTAATGGGTGTGGGTACCACTCCATGACTAGTCATGACACGACATAGCTGATCCATCACCTCTAGCTGGACTCTCTGATCCATCATGCATGGCATGTGGGGTCCCTGTACTGGAGGTTGGTCCTATTCCTCCTCCATCACCTCATTTTCATGTTGGAGACTCATCCCCAACATATGTGCCAATATATGCAAAAAAATAGATAATAATAGTAAGATAATTGAAAAAAAATGTTATAATAAATTACATGTGCATTAAATAAGACATAAAAATATGCAAACAAATTGATCAAAACATAACGATAATATTACCTCTCTCACATGGTGTCTTCTCTGCTACAAATCAAATGTTTGGAAATCCTCTCCAATCCATCCTCACGTATGGGTACTCTACAATATCGAGGACAAGATTGTCTTTGCTAGCCAATAAATCACATACCTCCCTATAGACCAGAGAAATGGGAAACTCATACTGGCCCCTCTTGGGAATAAACTACCCCCACATGCACATACACACATCAAACATAGGCCTAGAAATAAAGTAGGGTACTATCGATCGTGTGACATGAACCATCTCAAAAAATAGTGTATATAACTCTGACGTGAATGGGAAGAATATCGTCCCAAAAAAAACAACACGACTGTGATCTAATGCACGAAAAAACTATCTAAAAACAAATCCAACCACCTAATCAATCAGGGCCCATGCAATATAACTATCTACATAATACAACATAGAGAAACTAATACACTACCCATCATAGCTATACTGTGAAAATGATGAGAGCATAAGACATAAGCACCTAATGTCCTATCTCTCAAATGAAGTTATCCATAGTTGACCACCACGAACTTGTAACTTCGAAGAGGAATAAACATGAGGACTAACATATCTCTACAGATATGCCAGGTGGGTCTCTCCTACAACACCAGGCGGTAGCATAGGGAAATGGAGCAAATAATCCCCCTCCTAGATGATCCAATGATGAAATAGACATGTTCCTCCATGGGATGAAACCATAGATTGAGACCGACCCTAAACCCATGTCTCCCATGATCCCAACAATGGATCAACTGCTATAATAATGAAGAGTTCCCCCCTATCTCCCATGATCCCAATGATGGATCAACTACTCTAATAACGAAGAGTTACCCTCCTGATAAAAATTCAGGAGACCAACATCCATCAAAAGGTTCAGTGCTGGTTGTGAAATAGGGCAAGGGAACAACTCCCTCTCCCTCTCCTTCCCACGAACTCCCACTCGCACACAAATGTGTGTGTCTTGACCCACTGTTGCTGCTGATCCTCCTCTCACTGTTTTCATTTCACATACAAATATTGTTAGGCACATATATATAGATAAAATAAATTGAAATTATAAAACAAATGCATATGTAAATGATGTGTTTTTAAACAATCTAAAAGTAATTTTGTTTTGCAAAATAATATTTAAAAGGAACCAGTGTCTTGAAAACAGACCATATGCACCGACGATGGTGTGTTCTATCAAAAAAACAACACAACTGTGCGGTGCTATTACTAATACACACTGGTGCCATGTTTCTTGGCACACCACTAAGTAGTTGTGCAATATGTCCCATTGGACGCTCCACATTGGCTTAGTTATTTTAACCATGTTGGTTCAGTGATTTTAACCACACCGATTCATTTAGTTAACAAAGATGCATCACAATGCTAAAATTTATGGCTCGCAAAATTAACGGTTCCCTTTGTTAAACCGAAAGCATCAGTGCACTGGTTTTACCAGAGTACTAACATGATGTATAGCGGTGTGTTGTATTACTAACGCACCGTGAACGGGGCCTTACAGAAGATGGACCACAATATTTATTTTTCAAAACATGTCACAATGTGTATGTTTAACGTTTATTATCGCACTGCCACGGACTGTAGCGGTGTGTCTAATAGGTCACACCGCTCTAATTCATTATTAAAAATTTACCCCGGTGTTGTTGTCTTTACAACATTGGTGCATTTTTTGCACTGATGGGAACTGCCAGGATAAATTCCATTATCGCAGTTGAAACAATGCGATGTGTTACTATTAACACACTAGTTCCATTGTGATAGTGGAGCATCGAAATTTTTTTCCATGATGCGTTGTAAATGATAGAACATCGAGAGTTAGGCGTCTAATGAGATGCCCCACTATGTCAAGTCGGACAATATATGTCCTGGTGCGATTCTGTAAATAGTACCATTACGTTTGGTTAAAATGGTTGCACCACTACATTAAATTCTATAAATTTTTAAGTTAGCAGTGCCATTAATTAAGTGAAATGTATCGGTGTGGGTTGAAGCCAATTGTGCGGCAGTTGCGGGGCGTTCTGAAGGATGTACCGTTTTGTTTTTATAATTGATCTCAAAACTCTTGATTAGATGACACTTGTGCATACATATATATGAGACGCACCGGTTGTGGTGCTCACTGTGAATTTAACACAATACACACCACTTCAGGGCGAGTCGAGGCGTTCAGGTGCACAACACAAAATTGGAAAAAAATGCCAAATTTCAAGCTAAATTCAACTTTTGATTGGATGAAAATGAAAATAGAAGGTAATAAATAATTTGCCTAGCCTCTTATGTCCCAAGGAGGCATGGTTTCACCGTTCAGAGGAAATTAAAATTCTTGGTAATTTCTAAAATTTGAAAATGCATGGAATCTACCAATGGAACTATCCAAGTCAGTGTAGAGCACCGAAAACAAAGCGTCTTTGGAAGGATTGTGCATACTGGTCCTTTCTTGAGAGTTTGGAAGGACGAAATGCACTGTACCAATGAAAATCGGTTTTGTATTTTTATTTTATTTACCCTACCATAGTGCGTCTGACAACAGTGAGGTGCACTAGTGTGTAATGTTCGATGGCACTGGTGTGATTTATTCAGTGCATGTGATTTTTTAGAAGGTGTTCTCCTTGTAGTGGAAATTATTTGTTAGGCGATTACATTGGGGACTAGACAAATCCTTTGCTTTGTTGGTCAATTGTATTTCCTTGATGGTCAATTTTCTTAATTATTGGCTGATTGAATCCCTTTTCTAGTGAATTCCTTATTGTTGGTTGAGAGGCAGTGCTATGTTTGATCAAACACGTATGATAAGCTCCTCCTTGAAGTGCCCAAATGCAAGCTCATCACTCCTTCCATTTTTTTAGACATGCTAAGGATTAATGGTTCACTTGCTATAAAGGCAACATGAGGTTCAATCATGATGATTTCTACTCATTCAAGTCAATAAATTTACACTAGAGCTAGCGAGGGAAAAGTGTAAACAACATTTGAAAGATAACTCAAACTGGGATGAGTGCTAATTATGTTT
Source organism: Picea mariana (assembly GCA_032191745.1). Taxonomy (NCBI): domain Eukaryota; kingdom Viridiplantae; phylum Streptophyta; class Pinopsida; order Pinales; family Pinaceae; genus Picea; species Picea mariana. The sequence continues at coordinate 141,413 of JASDQU010681457.1, forward strand.
TGTTTCCTTTATAAAGGATGTGGTAGACAACATTATAGATAAAAGGCACACTCACATGTGGAAATATATTGATTTTGTTTGAGAACATACGTGGAGAGATTTTATTGACTTAGAGAACATACCACAAAGCTTGCATTATTTTCTAGACATTTACATTTGACCACAATGTTGGGTATGTTGGAAAGGAAATCAAGTGGAAGAGAGAGATTTATTTTTCAGTTTCAGAGATCCCTACAACTACTAACATCATCGTGGTTTCACCATCAATCTTCAAGAGATTACACAAAGTGTACAAGTCCAAATATCACATCTCTCTTAGGTTTCCTATCACTCCAAGCAAGCTAGATCAGGTTGATTGATTGAGAAGCATCTTTACATGATTTGTTAGAGAATAAGGTGAAAGGAAGTTGTGGACTAGTTTGATATGTTCATGTTACACCCAAGGAAAAACATCCTTGTGGAGAATTTCCTTGGAATTATAGGCCACCTTGAGTGGCAGGTAGAATATACAAGAGAAAGAGTTACATAGAGAACATAATATTTGTCTCTATTTCGAGAACGAATATCTTGGTACGATATAAATAGACATAGATAAAGAATTATTTTCTGCAAGTTATATGTGTTGGTGAATCGAGTGGGCTATAAGTACCTCGTTTATGGATCAGATGGATTGATGAAATACACTTAGCCCCCATTCGGAACGGGTTTGCCCATTTGGGTTTCCAAGGTAAAACTATCTCTGTGCAAATTGTATTTGATTTCATTGTTGTGGTGTAGAGTTATGTGTGCAAGATTCTTATTGTTTATTCATGGTTAATTTCTACTATTACTTGCATTCTTGGTCAAGCATGAAAGTTCCATATTGAAATTATGTTAATCATGCTTAGAAATAGTTTACATTGGCATTTTTGTGAATGGTAAGAACTTTGATATACCCATTATTTATTCCACTCTATGTAGAGATCAATGGCCTATTATTTTACTATTCCACTTATCTAGAGAGTTTCTAAATTAGTTTAATCTGATTGTTGGGAAAAATTCTAACTCATCTAGATTGAAACTCTCTTCCTCATTCAAATTTTTCTTGCTTGGGCAAATTAGCACTTGCATGGGTGATTTCGTATTTGCTAGGACGTTTTTAAATAACGTCGGATGCTTTCCCACCCACCTGGATGACTTCACATTTTGCTTGAAATTTTATTTTGTGCCTGGACAACTTAAATCCTACCCGGGAATTTATATCTCACTCACATGCCTTACAAACCACATATAGTCATAGAGACACCCATTCTCTCTTTCAAGGTGATGAAATTTGTTGCTAGGATATGAAATTATCTATTGACCTTCCCTTCTCCCCCCAACTCTCCCTATTTCTTATTTTGTTTTCATTATAAATGGGTCTTTTTGTGGGGGCCAAGAGGAGGATGTATAGAGAGCCAAGAAAACATTRTAACTAGAGATTGCTGAAATAGACTGGGTCCTCATTCAAAGTTGGTTTTCCCATTTGGGTTTCTAGGGTAAAACTGTCTCTGTGCAAATTGTGTTTGATTTCATTGTTGTGGTGTAGAGTTATRTATGTGAKATTCTTGTTGTTTRTTCATAAGATATTAKAAAAGGGGCATCCTTGACCATAATAGTTTCYAGAAATTTGAATAGAACATTAYAGACCTCAACATGGGTAAATCAAACAGAGAAAATTTGGAAGACTTGCAGGCCAACAATGCTCTTCTTCRAGAAGATAACATGCACTTAAAGGAGCAAATATAGATGTTCAACCAGAGGATGGAAACGATGGATAATCACCTTGATACCTCTGTCAAACTACTTCCATTTCTATAGAACAAGTTTGATGAACACCACAAATCTCTCACCACTATCATGGTAGATTGGGATAAGCACAAAGTTCAACTTGTACACCTTGGTGAGAAGGTGATACATATATATAGTTGGAAAGAGGGTAGTCTCACACAAATGATGATGAAGCTGCAAAAAGAGTTGGGGAAGGAGGAGGATGCCTTGACAAGGCTCCATGTAGATATTTAAGAACATTAAGAAGTAAGGAGACCATCCATTGTCACTTCCCAAGACAACATCATGACTGAGTTCACCTTCTGTAAACGTTTCTCTAGATTAGATTGGTGACTTTGAAAATCATACTCGAGGCATTGTTCCAAGCTTCTAAGGCTATGATGGACAAGGTATAAGAAAGAGAAGTTAAGGAATCCTAATCCCCATTATAGCTGCATATAGGGCCAAGCATGAAGGCCTAGGCTTAGATTTCAAAAGAAAAACACCCATGTCCATGAATACCATTTTTATAGAGTCCAAAGACATGCTGGAGTTGGCCTGGTCATCAAGAGGAAAAACAACGGTAAGTGAAGGTGGAATACCACTACCACCTAAACCTTCTTATGGTATATTGAAGGAGGGAAGCAATGAGAAGAGCTCATAGACTTAACCTACACTTGAACTCAGAGAAAGAAACAAGAATACCAACTAGGGAAAGAAGAAGAAGAAGAAGATGAGGAGGTTTTCCTCAAAGAAGGCATTCCTTGTTTGTCACTATTGAAAGAAGAGAGGACATAATGTTACCACCTATTGGTATGTGGAGGCATGCTCATGTTGTGGGAATAAAGGCCATTGCGAGGAAACTATTATAACATCTTTAGCCACCTCATTCAACTAAGATGCACCTTATCAGCCCTAAGGCATTCCACACTTGATTTTAGCTAATTGAATCCATCTGTAACTATGCATAAAATGCCTCCTTTCAACATGCTTGGACCTCTTACTCAGACAAGGAGTTAGTACTCACTTGTTTCCTTCATGAAAGGAGTGAGTGCCTTTCAAATTCAATAAAAAAATATAAATCATGAAAATTACATACTCCCAAGCAGGGTTTACAAGAAAATTGGTTCTGTAACTTCCTAATTCCAATGAGTATCGATCTTAACCATATTGAAATGGTATAAATACGACCTTAATGAAGGAGAAGTTATGGAACTAATTTTCCCGTAAACCTCGCTCGAGAGCACATAATTTTTATGATTCTATATTTTTTATTGATTTGGAAGGTACTCACTCCTTTCCTAAAGGAAACATGCGAGTATTTTCTCCTTGTATGAGAAGGAGGTGCAAGTATGTTGGAAGGAGATTTTTGTTTGCAGAGTTATAGATGGATTCAGTTAGCCAAAATCAAGTGTGGAATGCCTCAGGGACAATAAGGTGCATCTTAGCTGAATGAGGTGGATAAAGATGCTATAACACATTTGTTGTTTTGTTGACTTTAGAAAAATGTTTGACACAGTATCTAGGATGAATCTATGGAATAGGTTGGAAGAGATAAAAGTCCCATTTGAGTTGAGGGATGATATAGTAAGACTGATCCAGATTTATTTTGAGAACAAAATGAAGGCGAAGATATAACAATGAAATATAAATATATATTGCGAGATACACATAAATATTGCAATAAACACAGATATACAGTAGTACACAATTTTTATTAATGAGAGAATGTACAAAAACTATAAAATTACATAGTGAATGATTCACTAAAATGGTGGCATCTTATCTCTAAGAAGAGATGTGATGGCTACACTCATTCAAAAGAAGATGATTATGATTTTTAAAATGAGGCTCTAGAGGCCTTTTTAACATAAAGAAAATCCAAAACCCTAACCCCAGAAGTTGAAGCACCAAAATTCATGTGGGCCCTGATGGGGTAAGTTGGGACGTCAACTTCCCAAGGGTGTAATGTTTACATATGATCTCTGTTTGGGGCACACGATAGCTAGTTTAAAACGTATATCTGAGTACTACACATTTTTCCATCAAACTCTGGCTAAAGCCTATAGTGTGACTATGGAGGCCCCAAAAAATGTTGTTTAGGGCCTCAAAAAAACCCCGAAAGTTTAGGACTCGAAGTGTTGTAGAAAAATTGCCAAGGTGGAAAGCCTTGTTTTGAGCTAATGGAATAGGTGGGTGGCAAACTATTTCCACTCGGATCAATCCTCCCCCCTTAGGAAGCAATGGTCTTCATTGCGTTAGGTCCCCAGGGAAGCTTTTACTGAATCTGGATCTTAGTGAGTTGCTTGCCTTGCTGAGTGGGGAAACATCACATAATACCTCATCCTTGAAGAGCTTGATGCCACATGACAAGAGGAATTGCTCACTGACACAAAGATATCGTCCCTGGAAAAACCATCCGATGTTGTACGACTACGGATGTGGTGTTGTCAGGAAATCCAAATGCTTGATGACCTCAACTAAGATGAGGTTCTTTTGGCTTCCACTATCAACAATAAAATGCAACGAGGTCCCCTTCACCCAGATCTGTGAACGAAAAATGTGCTCCAACTCCTCAGGATCCTTTGGTTCTTATAGTTGGATTGTTTTAGTCGTGACAGTAGTAGTGGGTTCTGCATCAATTATCTGTATCCTTTTATTATTGTCTGAATCGGAGTCTGAGTCGAGGCTCGGATCCATTTCTTTGAGCTCAACCAAAAATGACTATTTCGAGCTACATTTATTGTGTTGTGCCAAGGGATTTTGTGTAAGTCGCATCACTTCCCAATGTCCTTCTTCATCTTCCCATTACCGTTCCTTTCCTGTGTCTTGGACTGGTTATCTTGAGGTTGACTACTCTGCGAGTTAGGGCTTCATTTACCATGCTTTCTTTGTTGCGAAATTGTAGACCCAAATTCCCTCTTGTTCTACTACTTAAATGTCTTCTCTATTTTGACAACATATCTATAAGCAACTCCCAATGATGAAATGTCCAAAAATTCCATTTCGGTTTGGATGTATCTGTGTAGATCCTCGTGGTATTTCAGAACGAGATTCCACTCAGAGTATTTGATACCCATCTTGGTGTGAAAGGTATGTAAGGTATTTGTGAACTTCGACACTATTTGGTCCCACTTTTGATGCAACATGGTCCATCTCATGTATTGGTCATCATAGTTTCCCACAAGGTAATATTGTTCCTTGAACACATCATAAAATAATCCCAAGTGGGATTGGACCCAAATATTCCATAATCCTTTGTGAAACTTTTATCCAAGTAATTTTCCCACAAATGTTTAACATGGGGAAGATCCTTAAGGAGCGCAAAGGTGATCTTTTCTCTGTCGAAAAAATTGTGAACAAATAAATAACCTTCTATCAAATTTAACCATTTTTCCAAAGCATCCGCATTGATCTGACCTTCAAATATAGGAATATAAAAATTAACTTGTACCTTGAATGGGGTAGCATCTCCAAAGAGACTTCTTGATGAAGACGCGCCTATTATTGTCGACAATCATTGAAGGATTTGAGAAAAATTCTCCAACATCTCATTCCTCTGTTGTGTGAGGGCTTCTGCGAGCAACAACTTCATGGGATCTTCTGCTTCCTTGTTCCTCTTCTCTTTCTCCATGGGAGGTTTCTTGGGATGGTGAGATAATTTATAATCAAGGGAAACTAGCTTGAGACCCAACTCTCTATATTCTGACCTCATCGGGGACATGCACATGAAACAAAAAAAAGTAGCCTGGTCTGATACCATTGATCCAAATTTATCTTGAGAATGAAATGAAGGTGGAGATATAACAATGAAATATATAAAGGTATTGCGAGATACACAAAAGTATTGCAATAAACACATAGATACAGTAATGCACAATTTTTATTAATGAGGGAATGTCCAAAAACTGTAAAATTATAGAGTGAATGACTCGCTAGAATGGTGGAAATTTATCTCTGAGAAGAGATGTGATGGTTACGCTCATTCACAAGAAGATGATGATTTTTTTTACAATGAGGATCTAGAGGCATTTTTAACATAAATAAAATCCAAAAACCTAACCCTAGAAGATGAAGCAACAAAAGTCATGTGGGCTTGGATAGGGTAAGTTTGTACGTCAACTTCCCAAGGGCGTAACGTTTTCATATGATCTTCGTTTGGTGCGAACGATAGCTAGTTTCAAAGGTATATTCGAGGACTACATATTTTTGTATCACACTCTGGATAAATTATACAGTGTGACCATGGTGGGCCCATAAAACGATGTTTAGGACCTCAAAATAGCCCCAGAAGTTTAGGACTCGAAGTGTTGCAGAAAAACTGCCAAGGTGAAAATCCCTATTTTGAGCTAGTGGAATAGGTGGGTGGCCACCGATTTTGTCCTGGATCAATCCTCCCCCCTTATGAAGCAATAGTCTCCTTTGCATCAGGTCCCCATGGAAGCTTTTGCTGAATCTAGACCTTAGTGAGTTTCTTTCCTTACTGAAGAAGCTGCCCGATTTAGCTTCTCGAAGGATATTATAAACAAATGTGGCTACATGATCTGCCAAAGTGTGGGAGAACTCTGTCAGTGAAGATGAAACATTCAAAACATGAAGGGATTTATCATAAATTGATTTGACTAGGTAGTGTGAAGGCATCCCTGTAGGTGAAGTATGAATATCTTAGCGCTCTTCTGACCTTCTTGTTGATTTTCTTCTACTAGACAAAAGGGTCTTGGGCTGAGGCTTTAGTGGTTGCAGTGTTGTTCTCTTCTGACCAGGTTATGGAGATGAAAACTTTATGGTATGAGAGATTACTTTGTGGCATTTTTTTGTTGGTATAGTATTCAGAACTACCTTTGGTATCCTATATGGATGACCCCCTAGAGTAACAATGATGCTACAGGGTTGAGACTCATAAAAAACATGACACCTCCACATATATGGCTAGCCTAACAGAACATCACAGACTTCTAGTGAGGAAACATCACACAGTACATCATCCTTGAAGGGCTTGATGCCGTATGGAAGGAGACATTGCTAGCTGACATGAAGTTCTTGTCCCTGGTGAAGCCATTCAATGTTGTATGGTTGCGGGTGTGGTGGTGTCGCCAAATCCAATTGCTTGAGGAACTCTGCTGAGATGAGGTTCTTCTAGTTTCTGCTATAACCAATAAAATGCAACAAGGTCCCCTTCACCCACATATGTGAATGGAAAAGGCTCCCCCCTCCTTAGGATCCTCTGGTTCTTCTAGTTGGATGTTGCAGTTGCAACAATAGTTGTGGGTTTTGCATCAATTATCTGTCCCCTTTTATTATTGTCTGAATCAAAGTTTGAGTTGGGGCTTGGATATGTTTCTTTGAGCTTAGCCAATAATGAATGTTTCAAATGAAATTCATCAATGTTGTGCCAAGGTATTTTGTGAAAGTCACACCACTTCCTAGTGTCCTTCTTTGTCTTCCCGTTATCCTTCTTTTCTCGTGGCTTGGAATGGTTGTCTTGAGGTTGAATACTCTGTGAGTTAGGGTTGCCTTTACCATAATTTGGTTGTTTCGGATTTGCAAACCCAAATTACCACTTGTTCTATTACTTACATTTATGTTCGATTTTTAAAACATATCTATAAGCGGCTCCTAGTGATGAAATGTACAAAAATTCCATTTTGGTTTGTATATATCCGTGGAACATTTCTCCCAAGCATCCACATCAATGTAACCTTCAAATAGGGGAATACAAAATTAAATTGTACCTTGAATGGGGTAGTGTCTCCAAAGTGACTCCTTCATGAAGACATGCATATTATTGCTAGAAATCGTTGAAGGATTTGAGAAAAATTCTCCAACATCTCGTTCCTATGTTGTGCGAGGGCTTCAATGAGAAAAAAATTAATGGGATTTTATGTTCCCTTGTTCCTCTTCTCTTCCTCCATAGGAGGTTGTTTGGTCTGGTGAGAGAGGTTATCCTCAAGGGAAACTAGCTTGAGACCCAAATTTCTATATTCTAACCTCGTCAGGGACATGCACAAGAAACGAAAAGGAGTAGCCTGCTCTGATACCATTGATCCAAATTTATTTTGAAAACAAAATTAAGGTAGAGATATAACAATGAAATATACAGAGATATTTCTAGGTACACAAAAATATTGCAATAAGAACAGAGATACACTAATGCACAATTTTTATTAATGAGAGAATGTACATAAACCTTAAAATTACGGAGTGAATAACTCGCTAGAATGGTGGCAGCTTATCACTGAGAATGGATGTGATGGCTATGCTCATTCACAATAATATGATGATGTTTTTTACAATGAGGCTCTAGAGGCCTTTTTAACATAAAGAATCCAAAACCATTACGCCAGAAGATGATGCGCCAAAAGTCATTTGGGCCGCGATGGGGTAAGTTGGTATGTCAACTTCCCAAGGGCGTAACTTTTGCATACAATATCCATTTGGGGCACACAATAGCTAGTTTGAAAGGTATATTCAAGGAATAATCATTTTCCATCACACTTAGGTTAAATAATTCTTTGTGACTATGGCAGGCCCAAAAAATGCTTTTTAGGGCCTCAAAACACCCTTAAAAGTTTAGGACTCGAAGTGTTGTAGAAACAACAGCCAAGGTGGAAACCTCTGTTTTGAGGCAGTGGAATAGGTGAGTGGCCACTAATTTCTGCCTGGATGAATCCTCCCCCCTTAGGAAGCATTGGTATCCATTTCATAAGGTCCCCAAGGAAGCTTTTGTTGAATATGGACCTTAGTGAATTACTTTCCTTGTTGAAGAAGCTGCCCCTCTTATCTTGTTGAAGGATGTTATGAACCAATCTGGTTGCATGATCTACCAGAGCGTGGGAGGAATATGTCAATGAAGATGAAACATGAGGAACTTGAATGTATTTATCATAAATTGATTTGATTGGGTAGTGTGGAGGCACCCCCGTAAGTGCAATAGGAATATCTCGATGCTCTTCTACAATATTGTTGATCTGCTTCTATTGGATAGAAGGTTCTTGGGCTAAGGTTGTAGTGGTTGCAGTGTCCTTCTCTTCTAAACAGGTGAGAAAACCACTTTCCATAAATAGAAATTTCTCCAATATTTTATCATTTAAAGTAAGATGAGAAAATCAAGAAGGAATATTTAAATGATAAAATATTGGAGAAATTTCTATTTATGAAAAGTGGTTAACCCTAAAATAAGGAAAATAGGTTAAGTGACCTTGAAATGGGTTTAAGTGACCTAAAAATGGGTTAAGTGACCTAAAGGATGAAAGTATAAATAAGATAGCAATGGTATCTTGTAGATCATCCTTTTTGTGGATCAATGGAGAGCTTCTTGTGAGAACATCTTTTGGAGTATTGATGGAGAGCTTCTTGTGAGAGCTTCTTGAGAATTTTTGGTGTGGAACACTTGAGGTAACCAAGGATATCTAAGTCGAATTTCAGAAGGAAGGTGAAGAAAAGAGGGCCAGAATTGAAGGGAGGATAAATTCTTTTGATGATGCTTTCTAAGGTATGTTATATACAGGTCATCTCACCATTTTCACTATAAATGTTTTTCTATAATGATTCAGACCGTGAAATTTCTATTCCATTGAGAAAACATACCCAAGTATATATGATAAGAAATTTAGCTTGTGGGTCGTTGTATTTTGGGAGTTACAATCCGTGGAAAATAGGGTTTGTGGCTAGTCCTGAAACTAGTCAAAAACAGGTGTTTCGGGTAAAAATGTCATAACTTCTTCATAACAGATCCAAATTCATTGAGACCAAATGTGTTGGTTAGGGTACAAGCTGTAGTATGTTTTTTAAAAGTTTCATATCAATTCAACAAACATTTTGTGCGGGCCACGCTTTACAAGGTCACTCTCTAGAATAAGACATAATTCAACAAGGTATGAAATTTTTGCTATAACACCTTTTATGAGAGGTTCCAAGTAGTGGCACCTAAAGGAATTGTATAAAACACATTGAAGAACATTGTGTATCAGTTTCAGATCTTTATTCATTACAGGTACAAAGTTATGATTATTTCAAGTTGGGGTTGTTGACTAATCCAAAACTAGTCATGGTTGAGACAAGAAGTTGATGAGTTGGCACATACATGAGGTGTATAGTTGATGATGTTGGTACATATTGATGAGTCATTGTTGATGAGTATTTGACACATGATTGGTATATACTTGGTACTTGGTATATACTTGGTACTTGGTACTTGGTACATGTAAGCTGAGTCTTTCATATAGAGCTGGTGCTCTTGTAGAGTTGTACTCTATTCAGTTGTTTATGAAAAACCCCCGGATTGAAGCCTATAATAAAAAGAAAAAATGTACATACATCTTGTGTTCTTTGTGTTCCTTGTGGAGATGATTTGTTGATGATATGTTGCCGATATATATTCACATCTAACTGATTATAAATGACAACAATGAGTAATGAGCAAATGTTGAATGTTAACTAAGGATTTTTTGTGTAAAATGGAAGTTTTGGGAAAAAGTTCCCCACACTCATTCACCCCCCCCCTCTAAGTGTGGTAGATGTGTCCATTTATTCATCATATTCATATATATTCATCATCCATTTATGTGTCTATGGATCTCCTTCAAGCTTGAAGGAGATCCATAGACACATAAATGGATGATGAAATAACAATCCTTGATGAGGAAAACTATTCTACTTGGAGAATAGAGATGAGAGTGTATTTGAAGACAATGGGAGCAACTATTTGGAAGGCAACCATTGGTGGATCAGTTCCATTGAAGAACAAGTCAAAGTTTACAGCTCAAAGGGAAGGAAAGAAGAATGATACATTGGTTCTCATGACTATTCTTAGTGGAATTTCAAGCCCTATCAAAGAGAGCATGGGACAATGCACTTCTACCAAGGATCTATGGCTAAAGCTAGAGGAGACATATCAAA
>JASDQU010681458.1:12460-26309 GCA_032191745.1 Picea mariana
ACCTCACAAGGATGTAAATCCCCCTGCGTTTTTATAGAGGTGGTACTCCTCTTTAGATTTTCTTGAGATTTTTAAATATTCAGAATGTGGGACTTGACAGAAGTCCATCATAGTAATTCAAAGAACATAAATATATTGAGTAAATAAAAGAAAAATATTTTTATTATCTTTTTCGAACAAATTTCTTGAGACAAGACCAGGAATCACACACATCACACGTCTAAAATAAACAAAATCTCCTCACATCCATCATAGTATAAGATAAAGATTTTTGATCACATAAAAACAAAAAAGAAGATGGCAAACATGCACAAGAGAAATTTAACATAGTGGATACATGGGAATCTCAAATAAATATAATGATAGATCAACCTCAAATACTTTATATTCCGAAAACAAGGTTACAAAGCACAGTCGAGATTGTTCCCAAAGTAGTTCTCTTGGAATTCTCAAAAATATATACTCTATTACATATTCCCGAAAATGTAAATGTTTTTGTCTTAAAGACTGGGATTGGGGCTCCTACGGAACACAAAGAAAATAAATACAATAAATAAGCTTTTAGAAAGAAGACAGTGGGCGGTGGAAGGATCAACAAGACCTGGTAAGAAGAAAAAAAGAAGAAGTTATTAGTCTTCGGTTAAACCTTTCTAGCGAAAGAGGCGGAATAACTAGATGAAGGACTTGGTAAAGAAAATAAGGATATGATCAGCGTAAGCTTACTATGATGGTCACTCTCCATTAGTTTTCTCGCTGATGTCCTTTTATTGTTGTCATCAATGGTTACAGGAACCGTCTCAACTACTTTTTTCCCTTCATTTTTCAGTTTATCGATAACCTTCTTGAACCATTCCTCGATGTAACTTTTCATAGGTGCCATGTTGATTTTATGCCGGATTTTAATATTGAACAACTCACCCTCCAAGTCTCGGAGATGAATGGAAATGCCATGTAATGTTTCTTCAATATCCTGATTTTTTACGGAGTAGTCTACTAGCCAGTTATCTATGGCGTTCTCATCATATCCAATTATGCCATAGAATTTTTCAATTGATAATCCTGTAAAAATATCCACTTGCTCATCGAACTGTTGTTTTTTTATGAACAACAAGTTGAGGATCAACTTGGGATCTTGGACTTCGTTAGTGCTTCCGGCTAGGTTCACCTCCATGAGCCTTTTGAACAACTCTTCTCTCCTTGTTATGGCTTGGTTGCACGCCTAGACGATGTTGTTCCAGTTCTTTATTTTCTCTTTTCAACATGTATTCAACTGCTTGATCCAACTTGGAGAGGGAAGGTCTTTTTCTCTTCTCTTTAGCTCTAACATGTTGGTAACTTAATATCAAAGGGTACCATGACATCGTGGTAGAAACCTTCTTCATTTTTTAGGTCGACCTATAGATATTCAAGGAAGGCATGCACCCTTGAGCCAAAAGCAACAATGCTCTTTGAAATTTCTCAAGCTTCTGTAATTAGTGCCATTTTTTTCTTGATATTAGTCTCCACATAGCTTCTAGATGATGTGAGTAAGCTTGAGGATCCTTTTATTTTGGCTACGGGCGTGGCTAGTCTGACAATTTCCAAAGGGATAGCAAGAAATGGAAGAGCTATCAAAGTCTCTTCTAGTTCCTTAATTCTTTCCTTTAACCTTGCATTTTCATCTTTGAGACTGCCAATGGAATCGTCCAATGCATCAACGGTGGCTCTATGGATTCTGGAAACCTGGGAAGGCCACATATTCTTTAGGTTAACCTCAGAACGAGATTTCCCCTTTTTAATCTTCGTATCACTCTTCTCAATAATTATTTTTTTAGATTCGATGTCAAAGAAAACACTTTGAAATACAAATGGTTCTTCTTCATCAAATATCTCATTTTCAACAATTTCCAACGATTGATTTTGGTGGGCGCGCCTCCTGGCTGATCAATGTTAGGAAACATCTACTTAATGCCAGCCTTGAGATCCATATCCTCAAGGGAGAAGCTATTGATGTCACTTTCGACGCGATGATCTTCTTCTTCTAATACAATATTCTTCCTCTTTTTCCTCAGAGGAAGTTTATGGGAGATTTCAATTTTTCTTGGAGGGGGGTTCTTATCTCCTCCTCCTCCTAAACTATTGTTGATTACCTTTTTGGATGGGTGGGACGCTGGAGAACTACTCCGAGGTGTTGAAGTCTTGGGAGTAACAATTGGGGACTAGGCACTTTTCTCGTTAGGACCTTTTCCTCTCCATTTATACAATTCATTGGTACTGAGTACCGTCTCTAATCACCAGTAGTGTGGGTAGGATTGACCAGGTTATTATCTTCTTCTTCTTCTAGAACTGTATGGATAAATGAACTGCTAAAACCTACTGTTAACATGTGTTCCAAAAATATTTCATTAGCTTCAAACCCTTTAATCTTTTCAGCGTACTTGAGATTCAATTTGTGGAAGTGGTTAGCGAATTCATCAATTTTGTTCACATTTCTGAACACAAAATCCCCAACTTTCCAAGGTAGAGGTATACATTGTTTTTTTCGTTTTTCATGAAAAAAATGTGGCCAAAAGTTATATTGCCTTGAGACTTCTGTGACAAACATTCTATCGGATATATGGCATTGAAGAAAGGCAGTATTTTCCTTAGAGCCAAAAATCTTGATGACATTGTAGTTTTCCATTTGCTCCAAAGTCCCCTTTCTATCTAGGAATTTACTGGCCTGAGTGGATATTCTTGGGGTATCCTTTCCAAATAGAAATTCTTTAAGGACCAAAACAAAGTCGTTAAAAACTTCATAAAAATGTAGGGAAGCGTTGTGCCTCCATAAATCTTGGTACCAAAAGGTCACGGGGTTGAATTCACAATTCACATTCTTGCATATAGACAATTTAGGAAATCGATAGCAATGCACTATCACGAAAACCAAATAAGAAGACATAAATAATTTCTTATCTTTTTTATATTGAGACAACTGGGAAGAGATTTCAATGGAAATCAACTTCCCCCAATCGAAAATGGCCTACTACTTGATGGTAAAATATAAGATGTAAAGAATCATACGGGAAATGCTAGCAGTATTTTGTTGGCCCATAACTCTAGTAAATAACTAGGAAATTTCCCGAAATGGGTTTTTGAATAAGCTGGTCTGCAATCTGGTGATATCTTTAGGGATGGTCGTGGGATTATCCAAGAACTCAGGTAAGAGATCTAGGCCATTGTCTTGTTTTTTCAAAAAATCTCTACAATCTTCACCTTTGAAGGTGAGCGTTGGCTCTGGGAGTCTCAACATCTTACGGAATACTTGAGGCGACAGGGAGATGCGAGAATGGTCTTGGAGTTGAATCACCCACTGGTTTGGTATATACTTCTCGACACACTAGGAAACTGACTCCTTGCAGTCAAAAACATCAGGAACACAACCTTCACGAGCAATTCCAGACGTCCAAATTACTTCCTTCTAAGCAGAAGGGGATGAATAATAAGAGTATGCTCTAGACCACTGAAAGTTCTGGTCCTCTAGTCCAAAAATGTTCAAAGTATCTCTGTAGAAATGTTGTTGATATTTCACTGCCATAAGTTGACGGGAGCGTTCTTTTGATCTAGATAATATTTGAAATGGACGCTTGAGAGATATAATATAATATTCCGCAAATCATGATTTAATGTGGTATAATGAGAAACCTCCTCGAGCCCTTCACCTATTAATGCAAATATTTACAGGACCTGCATAATGAGTTATTAGAATTTAAAGCATACTAAATGTGTATTGGGAAAATCGCGGAGGTGGCGGGGACGGACGAGAGAGAAATAGGATTTGAGACTTTTGTGAAACCGCCAACCCTCGAACCTGAGACTGCAGAAGGTTGAAAATCCACTAAATGTCGTGATGCGGTTGGACAGACTCAATGTAGGAGGAATGAGATACTTGGAATATGGGGGAGTCTGATGGTAAAAATGTAGATCACGGATCTCTTGGATGGAAAATGTATATCACGAAACATGGGATATGAGAGTTCGACCCCGCTAGTCTTAGGAACCCGTGATTGTAGAAATGACTAAGTATGGGATAATGTGGTGGTTAGACTCAATATGAGAGAGTGTGGATTGGAGATGAGGATTCGTGAGTCCGCGGACTTACCGTTTTGAAAAAATGACTAAGTATAAAAACTAGAAAGGGAGGTAAGAAGGGAAAAAGGAAAAGGGGAATTTGAGTAAGTGTAGAAGGGGAAAATAAATGGACAAAATAAATTGGAAAAATAGAAAAGGGGAGGGCAATTTCGGAAGCGAGAATTGATCTCAATAAGGTGGCTAACCCAACATTGGATAAGTTCACTATTCACATCTCTTTTGTCATGTGATTTTATCGATTTGTTTACTTGATGGTGTTAGAGTTAATACCAAGCTCACTTGGTGATAAACCCAATCTTTTATATGACAATATTGAAGTTATGACAGTATTGAAAGACAATGTTTAAGAGTTATGGTCGTGTTGTGTTAGCATGCTTGAGGTGATCGGATTTTTAGTTGGATAGAATGTCTCTGTTGACAAATTGTATATTTGTTGAATGAACGCTGCAAACGAGAACAAAAGTAAAGAATGGAAGATTTGTTATTTAAAATCTTAGTTTAATTGTTTCATTACCCATGGGGGTCCCTTTTGGTTGATTTTGAGAGACTGTGTAGTGGTTAGAGAATACTGATTACAATGGTTTCAGACCCATTCTGTCTATACATCAACTGTTAGTGTTGGTTGTTGGGATGCTATGCTCTCTTGTCCATACTGTGCGTCGGATGTGTTATGTTATAGTTGCTGGAATGTTTCTTGGGAAAATCATTTATTAAATGAATTTTGTGAATATAATTTAAAATTACACAATGAACAGTCTTGGAGTTTGAAACAACAGTCTTGGAATTTTGAAACAGAGCATTGGATTTTTATTTTGAAACATAAAAGTGTTTGGCAATTTTGTTGTTATGATGATGGTATTGTTTTGTATGGAAAATGATATAACAATAACCATTTGGTTCCCTTTAATTGTACCATTTTTCGCACATTACATTCCCTTCATTTTCACACATACACTTATAACACTCCCTGTTATATTATTAAGCATTTTAAAGGAAAAATCTGTATGAAAACAAAAGGGATGCATATGGAGGTTAGTTGATGACTGGTGTTTGAGAGTTGGATATATACAGAGTTTGATTATTTATGTGATTGCTTGAACATTATCCATGTATATTGTCCCATCCATGATACCATCTTTCACACACTACAAACCCCTCATATTCCCAATGACCCTATCACTCCCTGTTAAGATGACAATGGATTGATAAAGTTTTTAATGGATGGATTGCATGTGTTCTGTGGTGGACAATAGAGCCAACTTTTGATTTTATTTAGGTAGAGTTTCATGCATGGATTATTAAGAATTTTTCATTATTTATTGAATATTTCTACAGGATGAGCTTTTTTAGCAGGGGCAGTAATGGTAGAGGTAACAGAGGCAGGGGAAATTGACAGAGGGGTCATAGAAGACCTTGGTTCTCCATACATTTTGATGTTGACCCCCAGGAATTGAACCACCTTTTCCAAGTTGGGTTCTTCAACCTAGTATGCCAAGGGATCCTCAACCCCAGCCTGAAAGACCACCCTTCCAAGCACATCAAAAATTTTCCAGCATTTCAGTCCCTCATGTATCAATGAGACCATAACCACCCGCCAATTATGGTTGGCAAGAGATTGTCCACCAACCTACTGTCCACCACCACGGTTGGCCCACTGCATCCTTTCCTTTACCACAACCTCCACCACCGATTAATCCAAATGCCCAAATAGTCCCTGTTGTCTCACCAGTGCAGTCATCACATTCCAGTAAAATATTAAAACAGATGTCCCCAAGCCTATGCAGGACAAGGGAAAATAAATAACCACTCACTCTAGCTCATCCAAAGAATCTGCCAAATTAGTCTCCTCTCGCCTTCATCTTAAGGATGTTTGTTCTCGTGTTATTAGTGTAGTTCATCCTCAAGGCTCTAACCAGTTAAAGGTTGTCAAAGAAAAGTAAAAAGGGGACAAAAGTGAGAAGAGACCTAATGCCTTTCATAGAAAATATGGATTTTGATGATGATTAATGTTGTTTTATATGTTGAAGACAATATTTTTACTTTGATGAAGTTTTGGAAAACAAGCATATTTTTAGACATTCTTTTGGGACAACATAGATATAATATTTTTTTGGATATGATCAGATTCTATTTTGCTGATATTTAAAAAAATTGATCATAATTTTGAATATGGGAGTTACAAGGAGGATATAATTGAAATCTTATGATTGATTTTTATATTTTCATGTTTGATGATTATTGAAGGAAATAATTGGGAGTCACAAGGGGTCTCACCTATTTAGTTGTTATTTAAGACCCTTATTTATGTATTATTATTATTATTATTATTTATTTATCTCAAACTAATTAGTTAAGTTAATTTGACTTAACTAAAGAAAGGTAGTTGAACTACCATAACTTATTGAGAAGGAATAAAAGATCAATGAAGTGAAGAGACAAAGGGGAGAGAATAGAAGAAGAAATACAACCATAATGTTTGCTCTATACTAGTGAGATACTTTCAACATTCATTCATTCTGAGTTTACTAGAAATCTTAATCCTCTTGATGACAATAGGGTCTTATTGAAGACAACATGATTCAAAAATCGAATCACATATTTCAGCAACATGTTTTAAAGGTGTATGATTTATCTTTGACAGTCTATGTATTTTTGTTTGTGCATGAATTGAGTTCCATGGATGATAAAGAATATCTCGCAGATTCAAGTGACAACATTTTGTGGCAAGTTGATCCAAATATTTAGCTTCGGTTTTCTTCTTGATTTTCATAGTCTTTTTGTATGGTGCCCATCGAAGGCTTCTAAATTTGATTTTGGTCCCTACCCTCGCAGGGGTTTGTGGAGAGAACTCAGTTTTGTATCTTAGAATGAAATAAATGAAAAATCAGATTACTGTTTTAGTCTCACACATGTGTTTTAATGATTTGGTTCATTCTTTTTCTTTGATCTCCATATATACATTTGTATAATTTTTGTACACATTCATGCAACTTTGTTTAAGTTTACTTCTTTTGCATTGATATATACAACACATAAAAACCAGCCTTGGTCCTTTGTAATTAATACTTGTGGATTAAGTGATTGTTTTTGAGGATATAAACCCCGGGTGACATTCCCAACTATCTTGTCTTAGCCCGACAAGATCTGAAAATGCTTGAGTAAGGTTTTCCATACCTTTTCCTCAACAATGTGTAACCGATATTTTTTATAGGTATGACCGGGTCTTATGAGTAAGAAATGTAGGGATTTGATGGTGGTTTTTAAAAGACTATATTTTTATTACATATCATTATTCTTTCATTTTTATATGGCACAATTGATAGTAGGAACAATGTTGTTGTAACATCCCCACTATAATCCCCAGTTTAATTAATGCATAATGTAGATAAGAATATGGTTGTGGCCAAGCGATGTAATATGTGAAATGTATTTT
This sequence comes from Picea mariana, assembly GCA_032191745.1. Taxonomy (NCBI): domain Eukaryota; kingdom Viridiplantae; phylum Streptophyta; class Pinopsida; order Pinales; family Pinaceae; genus Picea; species Picea mariana. The sequence goes on from JASDQU010681458.1 coordinate 20,004, forward strand.
ATGTTTTTAATAAATATAATGTGATTACAGCTAATGGGAATAGACAGAGACGAGGGCTGATTAATCCATAAGAGAGGGGGAATGCCTAGAGAGAGAGCCCAAGAGGGGTCCAAAGGGGAAATATTTTATGGGTATTAATGCAAACCCACATTTCTGAATTTTATTATCATTTGGGGAAAACTTCTAATTTTTGGTTGAGTGTATGAGAGCCCAATCATTGAATATCTATCATAGGGTAGGTGTAAGAGTCCCATCCCATAGTTATTGGAAAAGCATAGGGAAGAAGCAATCAACATTCGACAGAGTGAGCAATCAAATGTCTTCGAGAAATAGAAGAAATTCATATGGGTAGTTACAGGCAATTTTGGACATTGAGTTTTTATAGGAACAACAAGAGAAAATAGAGAAGAAGAGCTTGGGAATTGAGACAACAACGCTAGGTGAATTCTGTAGTGTTTTGGAGCTAGAAATTGAAAATACAAGTTGTTAGGCATGAAAAGTGAACTCTTGGGTGAGTTACACTATATCAACAAGTGTTTGTTGGTGTTTTTCCTAGAAGTGAGTTCCCAATTGAGATATTCCTAGCTACCTATGCCAAAGAGACCTTGGTAAATGAATGAGACGCCCTATGGACTGAGAGTAGTGATAGGGTGCATTCCTTGGGTTGGATAGGTCAAAAGGAAGAGAAGTGGGGAAATTCAAGATAGCTGTAGGAGAGAACCAGTGGGTTGTGTGATACTGAGATGTGAGGGGACTGTGTGAGGCACCCTTCTTTTATGGATTCCTAGCTCCAGCTTGGGGGTGACTTGGTGTTGATATTTGGAATAGCAGGCCTATGATTGGGTGGAACGTCCTTCCCAAGCAACTGGTTGCATAAACGTTTTATAAAGATAAGTGTTTATCCACTTTGTTGAGTTATTCCATGAATGTAATTGTTGTCCATTTACTTTGTATATGAGAATAGTTTTATATGTTGTTGTAGATGTTTGTCAGTTGCATAGATGCATGTTTAGAAGGTTGTAGTTGCATATAATTATGGGTATCAAAATCTGTTTTAAAATGTGAAATAAAATTGTAGCTACAAGAATTTGATTAGAAAAATAAATTTTGGTTAAGTTGGGGAATGTTACATAATGGTATCAGAGCTCAAGGTTCAACACTGATTTTGTATGGGCCAGGAGCCAACACGAATCGAGCAAATTCGTGGTTGTATAATTTCATCATGTGATGGATTTGGGGGAAAAAAAGAATGGTTAACAAAAGTGAATCCCTCGAATTATGAACATATTTTCGAGTTTCAGTGCTTCAGAGTAGCTGATGAAGGTAATTCATGGCATCGAGTTGTAGGTTGCAGAGTCAAATTCGGCCATGGAAGTTGATTTCCTATGTATTTCATGACGGTCGTGAATTTTAGAAATTGATGACCCAGATTAATTCTACCTGGAGAGTCCACCGTCGAGATTCAGTTGTAAGGGGATCAGAGCTAAGAATTCCCGAAAGGCCTTTAGAAACGAGTTTTAGAACACTTCGGAGTTAGGCATGATGCTGACTCTGAAGGGAGGAGTCCGATGGTACAAGTTGAATGAATGAGGACCATTCATCGCATCAAGGGTCCTTCTCAGCCATAAGATATCAGGGAAGTGTTTTCGGAAGATTTGGACCATTGGTTGCAGTGGGGTCATCGAAGTCTGAGGATTAGAGTAGCTTTGGATGCCCGAAGTGGAGGCACTATGATGGGGAATAATCTCAGAAGAAATATGGACCATAGGTTGGCGGTAGCCAAGAAGTAATCTCAGTTGTAGATCGATGTGGGATCCGCCTAAGCGAGGAAGGAGAGAGATTGATGTCATAATGACACAACTTTCCAACTCAACAACTAGAGAGTCCTAATGGTAACATGTGTCACCAAAGGAGGGTACAATGGACATGGGTGTTCAGGTGGAGGCTGGAAGCCTTATGGACTTGATTTTTAACATAGACCATAGGATCTGAACGTTGTTAGATCTTGACCTTTCATCGGAGGATGCTAATCAGAGTGAGTTGTGGTCCCAGAGGGGAATGCACTCCAATGGAAGGTACTCTGAGAAAAAAATTAGACCATTGATCAGTGAGAGGGTGCGGTGTAACGATCACTATTGATATATCATGGGCCCCACAAGGTCAAGTACGAAGAGGTTGGAAGGAAGGGATGCTTATTGTTGTGTAAGTTTGAAGGTCTGGCGCTATTGGATTTGTTGATTTCCGAATCCTAGGACCATCAGATATGTCGGAGGGAGAAGGAAGGTCAGGAGTAGAAGCACTCTGATGGGAATACTCCAATGGTGAAGAAGGGCTCCGAGTATATTGAAGACATTGATTTGAAAGGTTTTCAGACAATATTTAGACTGCGATTTTTAGGGGAATTCATGTACCCAACAATTGAAGTTCTGAGGGGAGGACTCTGAAGAAAAGTTCTGACAAGCTTGCAGAGGTCTAGAAACAACTTGGAAAGGCCAAGAAGATCAATGATAAAGATTAATCCTGATTTTGAGATCAATGGTCTGGATTTAAGGATAGTTACAACAACGAGTTAGTGAATTTTTCCATAAAAATTCTAGTTTTTGAAGGTCTTCATCTTGTAGGGCATTTTTGAGGGCCTAAACAATGTTTTTAGAAAATCAACTTAGTACAAACTATGTATTCTTCTAGGACACACAGTTTCTGATCCTAAAATGATAGAGCTCGAAGAGATCTTTCTAGTAAGCTAAATTGTTCGTCAAATAGATCTTGTATGAAGGAGTTACAACCAAAACAATCAAGGGTCAACGTTAGTACCATAATTCTTTTAGAAGGCATAACTCCTAGCTCAGAAGTCAATTTGGGGCCTAGGAGCAGTCTGTGGAAAGCTCATGGACTGTAGAAGTCAGCCATGGAGTCATATTTAAGTTATGGGTATCTAAAAATGTATTAGCAGAGAAAGAGAACACATGTAACATGCATGAATATAAAAGGGAAAATGGTCAAAACTTCTGAAGATCATAACTTTACGCTTAGAACTAAGAATTGGGAAAATAAATAGTCGATGGAAAGGTCTTGAGGAGGAGAATCCATCTGTCAACCTAGAAAATTAATTTGAGTAGAAAATTCTACAACTAACTTAAAAGGATATGACTGGTGGCATTAAAGGGCATAAAAACAATCTATGAATTATTTTCCAAATTGTGTATGTGTTATTTTCATCTAACATAAATTGTTTGCATGCACATTTTCTGCAGAATTAGAGGTTCAGAGAATCAATTTGGTTTTTATATGAGAACCATAACAATGCAATATTACAGTCATGAGGAAGAATTCATAGGTCTGCATGTCAACATGGGTAATGTTAAGACAAAGTCAAATGGAAGAAGGGACATGCAAGAGCCTGCAACTATGAGAAGCCTACATAGAAAAGTGCAGATTTATAAGGATAATAACGAAAATATTATGAAGGCTCAGGAAGAGATATTTCAGAGCTTGAACATGTTGTAGAAGTAAGACGAAAAGGACTCTGGCACAAGGAACGAAGCTAATTCTAGGCAAGTGATGTCATCCAAATCCCATAGCAGAAGGAATGAGAATGAGAATGATAGGAAGTCAAGGAGTAGAAGCAGGTGCAATCATTCTTCAGAGAAATACACTAGGATATCTCATGCTAGTTCAGGGCTAGGGAGCAACCCAAGTGTGTCCCCTATTAGGAGACATAGAAGAAGGCTTGAGCGAGACATCTTGCAAAGTGAACTCAGGAAGATCAAGCCACCAAATTTCAATGGTGAGCATAGGAAGGGAGAAGAGGTTGAGGCCTAGTTGTTGGAAATGAAGAAATATTTCTAGTTGCATGATTACCCCTCAAGGGTATAAACAAAAATTGTGACCTACCACTTACAAGGAAAGACAACCATGTGGTGGGATCAACTTAAGTAAGCCAAACATCTTGATGAGAAGATTGTCTCATGGATGAAGTTCAAAGGAAATTTCCAAGAGAAATATTTTTTTGAGCATTACTATGAGAGGAAGATGAAAGAGTTATTTGAACTCAAGTTGGGAAGCATGTCCATGGATGAGTATGAGAAGAGGTTCTTTGAATTTCTGAAGTATGTTGACTTCGTAAAGGATGAAAAGGAAAATCCAAAGGTTTTTGAGTGGGTTACCCTCCTACTACAGTGACAAGATACAATATGATAACCCCAAAACTTTGAAGGAGACCATAAGAAGAGCAAGGCATCTATATGAGCAGAGCAGAGAGAGTTCAGTCTTCCAAAATAACTGGAATGACAAGATGAAAGGAAAGAGGGAACAAAGGAAGAAAGGTTTTAAGCCACCCTTTTTCAAGAATAACTCTCAAGCAAATCAACAAGGCCAGTCAGCCCAAAATGAACACAAGTCAACATATTCTTTTGGGAAACGGCCAAGGCAACAACCTACACAATGTTGGGTGTGTGAGGGAAATCACCTGTATAAGGACTGCCCTCATAAAGGAGAAAGGATGAGGACTGTCCACAACATTCAGGAGGCTGAAACAATGGAAGACATGGGAGGACGCATGCCAAGGATTTATGCATCCCTAAACAACAAGCAAACATAGTATCAATCCCCCATGATTGAAGTGGAAGGTAAGATCAATAATCAACCCATAGTAATTTTAATTGACTCTGGAGCTATCCATAGTTACATAAACTCTAATATTATTGAAAGATTTCATTTGCAAAGGAGTAAGCATAAGAAATTTTGGTTAGTTCAGTTAGCCATGGGGGCTAAGAGAAATATCAACGAGTTGGTTAAATATTGCCCAATAGACATGAATGGACTCGACACAAAGATAAATGCAAACATTATACCTTTGGGTTCCTATGATTGTCTAATTGGCATGGATTGGTTGGAAAAACACCATGTTGTCCTAGACTATTACAACAAGACAATAAATTGTCTTGATGAGAAAGGGAAGTAAGGAAATATTCAAGGCATTCCAAGAGTTGTGGTTGTTGGAGAAATTTCATCCATGCGGATAAAAAAGAGTTTCAGGAAAGGGTGTCAAAATTTTCAGCCCACATGGAAGAGGAAACTAGAGATAAAGTAACAAGTCTCGGATACCAACCAGTCTTGAGAGGTTTTGCATATGTTTTTGAGCAAATCCCAAGACTTCCACCAAAGAGGGATATAAATTTTTGTATTGATTTGGTGCTAGGTGCCTCCTTAGTGTCCAAGACACCTTACAGAATGGGCACACCATAATTGAAAGAGTTGTAGATGTAGGTAGAGGAGATTTTGAAGAAGGGGTACATATGCCCAAGTGTGTCACTGTGGGGAGCCCTAGTTCTTTTTGTGAAGAAGAAATATGGAGCCTTAAGGTTGTGTATTGATTTCAGACAACTAAATAAGGTGACTATAAAGAACAAATATCCTTTACCAAGGATTGATGCTTTATTTGATCAACTAAAGGGTGCTAGGATCTTTTCCAAGATTGACTTGAGATAGGGTTATCATCAGGTGAGGATAAAATAAGAACATATTAGAAAAACAATGTTTAGAAAAAGGTATGGGAATTATGAATTCATGGTAGTGCCATTTGGACTATCAAATTCCTCGAATGTTTCGATGTGTCTAATGAATGGAGTGTTCAGGGATTATATGGACAAGTTTGTCATTGTTTCCTTAGATGATATTATCATCTACTCTAAGTCTAAAGAGGAGCATGGAGAGCATCTGATAATGGTGCTAAAGGTTTTGAGGGAACATAAATTGTATGCCAAGCTAAGTAAGTGCATCTTTTATCAAAAGAAGATCCACTACTTGGGGCATATTATTTTAGTAGATGGGATAACAATTGCTCCCATGAAAATAGAGGCCATTAAAGAGTGGCCAACTCCAAGAAATGTGACAGAGGTCAGATCATTTATGGGTCTCATGGGTTATTACCAAATATTCATAAAGGGGTTTTCAAAGATTGCAAGCCCAATCACTTCCTTGCAAAAGAAATGAGTGAAATTTGAGTGGACCTCAAAATGTGAAGAAAGTTTTCAGCAATTGAAAAACATTTTTACAAGTGTTCCCATTTAAGTATTGCAGACCTAGATGAAGACTTTGTAGTATGCACATATGCGTGCAAGGAAGGCTTCGATGGAGTCCTCGGTAAAAAATATCATGTGGTATGTTTTGAATCTAGAAAACTAAAGGAGCTTGAGAGAAATTATGCTACCCATTTACACCCGCATTGAAAACGTGGAGACATTTTTTCACGGGGAAGAGGTTTGAGCTAAAACAGATCACTATGGTCTGAAACATTTATTTGGA
>JASDQU010681458.1:61642-79695 GCA_032191745.1 Picea mariana
CTTCCCTTTCTCATCAAGACAATTTATTGTCTTGTTGTAATAGTCTAGGACAACATGGTGTTTTTCCAACCAATCCATGCCAATTAGACAATCATAGGAACCCAAAGGTATAATGTTTGCATTTATCTTTGTGTCGGGTCCATTCATGTCTATTAGGCAATATTTAACCAACTCGTTGATATTTCTTTTAGCCCCCATGGCTAACTGAACTAACCAAGATTTTTTATGCTTACTCCTTTGCAAATGAAATCTTTCAATAATATTAGAGTTTATGTAACTATGGATAGCTCCAGAATCAATTAAAATTGTTATGGGTTGATTATTGATCTTACCTTCCACTTCAATCATGGGGGATTGATACTATGTTTGCTTGTTGTTCAGGCATGCATAAATCCTTGGCATGCTTCCTCCCATGTCTTCCACTATTTCAGCCTCCTGAATGTTGTGGATAGTCCTCATCCTTTCTCCTTTATGAGGGCAGTCCTTATACAAGTGATTTCCCTCACACACCCAACATTGTGTAGGTTGTTGCCTTGGCCTTTTCTCAAAAGAATATGTTGACTTGTGTTCATTTTGGGCTGACTGGCCTTATTGATTTGCTTGAGAGTTATTCTTGAAAAAGGGTGGCTTAAAACCTTTCTTCCTTTGTTCCCTCTTTCCTTTCATCTTGTCATTCCAGTTCTTTTGGAAGAATGAACTCTCTCTGCTCTACTCATATAGATGCCTTGCTCTCCTTATGGTCTCCTTCAAAGTTTTGGGGTTATCATATTGTATCTTGTCACTGTAGTAGGAGGGTAACCCACTCAAAAACCTTTGGATTTTCCTTTTCATCCTTTACGAAGTCAACATACTTCAGAAATTCAAAGAACCTCTTCTCATACTCATCCATGGACATGCTTCCCAACTTGAGTTCAAATAACTCTTTTATCTTCCTCTCATAGTAATGCTCATAAAAATATTTCTCTTGGAAATTTCCTTTGAACTTCATCCATGAGGCAATCTTCTCTTCAAGATGTTTGGCTTGCTTAAGTTGATCCCACCACATGGTTGTCTTTCATTGTAAGTGGTAGGTCACAATTCTTGTTTCTACCCTTGAGGGGTAATCATGCAGCTAGAAATATTTCTTCATTTCCAACAACTAGGCCTCAACCTCTTCTCCCTTCCTATGCTCACCATTGAAATTTGGTGGCTTGATCTTCCGGAGTTCACCTTGCAAGATGTCTCCCTCAAGCCTTCTTATATGTCTCATGATAGGGGACACACTTGGGTTTCTCCCTAGCCCTGAACTAGCATGAGATATCCTAGTGGATTGCTCTGAAGAATGATTGCACCTGCTTCTACCCCTTGACTTCCTATCATTCTCATTCTCATCCCTTCTTCTATGGGATTTGGATGACATCACTTGCCTAGAATTAGCTTCTTTTCTTGTGCCAGAGTCCTTTTCAACTTGCTTCTACAACATGTTCAAGCTCTGAAGTATCTCTTCCTGAGCCTTCATAATATTTTTGTTATTATCCCTATAAATATGCACTTTTAAATGCAGGCTTCTCATAGTTGCAGGCTCTTGCATGTCCCTTCTTCCATTTGACTTTGTCTTAACATTACCCATGTTGACATGCAGACCTATGAATTCTTCCTCATGATTGTAATATTTCATTGTTTTGGTTCTCATATAAAAACCAAATTGATTCTCTGAACCTCTAATTCTGCAGAAAATGTGCATGCAAACAATTTATGTTAGATGAAAATAACACACACAATTTTGAAAATAATTCATAGATTTTTTTTTATGCCCTTTAATGCCACCAGTCATCTCCTTTTAAGTTCGTTGTAGAATTTTCTACTCAAATTAATTTTCTGGGTTGATAGATGGATTCTCCTCCTCAAGACTTTTCCATTGACTATTTATTTTCTCAATTCTTAGTTCCGAGCATAAATTTATGATCTTCAGAAGTTTTGACCATTTTCCCTTTTATATCCGTACATGTTACATGTGTTCTCTTTCTCTGCTAATACATTTTTAGATACCCATAACTTAAATATGACTCCATGGCTGACTTCTACAATCCATGAGCTTTCCACAGACTGCTCCTAGGCCCCAAACTGACTCCTGAGCTAGGAGTTATGCCTTCTAAAATAATTATGGTACTAACTTTGACCCTTGATTGTTCTGGTTGTAACTCCTTCATACAAGATCTATTTGACGAACAATTTAGCTTACTGGAAAGATCTCTTCGAGCTCTATCATTTTAGGAGCAAAAATTGTGTGTCTTGGAAGAAGACATAGTTTGTACTAAGTTGAGTTTCTAAAAACACTGTTTAGGCCCTCAAAAATGCCCTACAAGATGAAGACCTTCAAAAACTGGAATTTTTATGGAAAAATTCACTAACTCGTTGTTGTAATTGTCCTTAAATCCAAACCATTGATCTCAAAATTAGGATTAATCTTTATCATTGATCTTCTTGGCCTTTCCAAGTTGTTTCTAGACCTCTTCAAGCTTGTCAGAACTTTTCTTCAGAGTCTTCCCCTCAAAACTTCAATTGTTGGGTACATGAATTCCCTAAAAATCGCAGTCTAAATATTGTCTGAAAACCTTCCAAATCAATGTCTTCGATATAATCGGAGCCCTTCTTTACCATTGGAGTATTCCCATCAAAGTGATTCTACTCCTGACCTTCCTTCTCCCTCCGACAGATCTGTTGGTCCTAGGATTCGGCAATCAACAGATCCAATAGCGTCAGACCTTCAAACTTACACAACAATTAGCGTCCCTTCCTTCCGACCTCTTCGTACTTGACCCTATGGGGCCCATGATATATCAATAGTGATCATTACACCGCACCATCTCATTGATCAATGGTCCAATTTTTTCCTCAAAGTACCTTCCATCGGAGTGCATTTCTCTCTGGGACCACAACTCACTCTGATTAGCACCCTCCAATGAAAGGTCAGGATCTAACAACGTTCATATCCTATGGTCTATGTTAAAAATCAAGGCCATAAGGCTTCTAGCCTCCACTTGGACACCCATGTCCATTGTACCCTTCTCTGGTGACACATGTCACCATTAGGACTCTCTAGTTGTTGAGTTGGAAAGTTGTGTCATTATGACATCAATCTCTCTCCTTCCTCACTTAGGCGGATCCCACATCGATCTACAACTGAGATTACTTCTTGGCTACAGCCGACCTATGGTCCATATTGCTTATGATATTCTTCCCCATCATAGTGCCTCCACTTTGGGCATCTAATGCTACTCTAATCCTCAGACGTCGATGACCCCACTGTAACCAATGCTCCAAATCTTCCGAAAACACTTCTCTGATATCATACGGCTGAGAAGGACCCTCGATGCGATGAATGGTCCTCGTTCATTCAAATTGTACCATCGGACTCCTCCCTTCGAAGTCAATGCCATGCCTAACTCCGAAGTCTTCTAAAACTCGTTTCCAAAGGCTTTTCAGGAATTCTTAGCTCTAATCCCCTTGCAATTGAGTCTCGACCATGGACTCTCTAGGTCGAATTAATATGGGTCGTCAATTTCTAAAATTCACGACCGTCATGAAATACATAGGAAATCAACTTCCATGGCCGAATTTGACTCTGCAACCTACAACTCGATGCCATGAATTACCTTCATCGGCGACTCTGAAGCACTGAAACTCAAAAATATGTTCATAATTCGAGGGATTCACTTTTGTTCACCATTATTTTTTTCCCCCAAATCCATCATAGGATGAAATTATACAACCACGAATCTGCTCGATTTGTGTTGGCTCCTGGCCCATACAAAATCAGTGTTGAACCTTGAGCTCTGATACCATTATGTAACATTCCCCAGCTTAACCAAAATTTATTTTTCTAATCATATTCCTGTAGCTTACCAGCTACAATTTTATTTCATATTTTAAAACAAATTTTGATACCCATAATTATATGCAACTACAACCTTCTAAACATGCATCTATGCAACTGACAAACATCTACAACAACATATAAAATTATTCTCATATACAAAGTAAATGCACAACAATTACATTCATGGAATAACTCAGCAAAGTGGATAAAAACTTATCTTTATAAAACGTTTATGCAACCAGTTGCTTGGGAAGGAAGTTCCACCCAATCATAGACCTGCTATTCCAAATATCAACACCAAGTCACTCCCAAGATGGAGCTAGGAATCCACAAAAGAAGTGTGCCTCACACAGTCCCCTCACGGCTCAGTATCACACAACCCATCGGTTCTCTCCCATAGCTATCTTGAATTTCCTCAGTTCTCTTCCTTTTGACCTATCCAACCCAAGGAATGCACCCTGTCACTACTCTCAGTCCATAGGGTGTCTCATTAATTTACCAAGGTCTCTCTGGCATAGGTAGCTAGGAATATCTCAGTTGGGAACTTCACTTCTAGGAAAAACACCAGCAAACACTTGTTGATATAGTGCAACTCATCCAAGAGTTCACTTTCATGCCTGACAACTTGTATTTTCAATTTCTAGCTCCAAAACACTCCAGAATTCACCCAGCGTTGTTGTCTGAATTCCCAAGCTCTTCTTCTCTATTTTCTCTTGTTGTTCCTATAAAAACTCAATGTCCAAAATTGTCTGTTACTACCCATATGAATTTCTTCTCTTTCCCGAAGACAATTGACTGCTCACTCTATCGAATGTTGATTGCTTCTTCCCTATGCTTTTCCAATAACTATGGGATGGGACTCTTACACCCACCCTATGATAGATATTCAATGATTGGGCTCTCATACACTCAACCAGAAATTAGAAGTTTTCCCCAAATGATAATAAAATTCAGAAATGTGGGTTTGCATTAATACCCATAAAATATTTCCCCTTTGGACCCCTCTTGGGATCTCTCTCTAGGCATACCCCCTCTCTTATGGATTAATCAGCCCTCGTCTCTGTCTATTCCCATTAGTTGTAATCACATTATATTTATTAAAAACATAAAATACATTTCGCATATTACATCACTTGGCCACAACCATATTCTTATCTACATTATGCATTAATTAAACTGGGGATTATAGTGGGGATATTACAACAACATTGTTCCTACTATCAATTGTTCCATATCAAAATGAAAGAACAATGATATGTAATAAAAATATAGTCTTTTAAAAACCACCATTGAATCCCTACATTTCTTACTCATAAGACATGGTCATACCTATAAAGAATATCGGTTACACATTGTTGAGGAAAAGCTATGGTAAACCTTACTCAAGCATTTTCAGATCTTGTTGGGCTAAGACAAGATAGTTGGGAATGTCACCCAGGGTTTACAGCCTAAAAAACAATCACTTAATCCACAAGTATTAATTACAAAGTACCAAGGCTGGTTTTTATATGTTGTATATATCAATGCAAAAGAAGTAAACTTAAACAAAGTTGCATGAATGTGTACAAAAATTATACAAATGTATATATGGAGATCAAAGCAAAAGAATGAACCAGATCATTAAAACACATGTGTGAGACTAAAACAATAATCTGATTTTTGATTTATTTCATTCTAAGATACAAAACTGAGTTCTCTCTACAAACCCCTGCGAGGGTAGGGACCAAAATCAAATTTAGAAGCCTTTGATGGGCACCATACAAAAAGACTCTGACAATTAAGAAGAAAACCGAAGCTAAATATTTGGATCGACTTGCCACAAAATGTTGTCACTTGAATCTGCAAGATATTCTTTATCAGCCATGAAACTTAATTCATGCACAAACAAAAATACATAGATTGTCAAAGATAAATCATACACCTTTAAAACATGCTGCTGAAATATGTGATTCAATTTTTTGAAGCATGTTGTTTTCAATAAGACCCTGTTGTCATCAAGAGGATTAAGCTTTCTAGTAAACTCAGAATGAATGAAAGTTGAAAGTATCTCACTAGTATAGAGCAAACATTATGGTTGTAGTTCTCCTTCTATTCTCTCCCCTTTGTCTCTTCACTTCATTGATCTTTTATTCCTTCTTTATAAGTTATGGTAGTTCAACTACCTTTCTTTAGTTAAGTCAAATTAACTTAACTAATTAGTTTGAGATAAATAAATGATATTAATAATACATAAATAAGGGTCTTAAATAATAACTAAATAGGTGGGACCCCTTGTGACTCCCAATTATTTCCTTCAATAATCATCAAACATGAAAATATAAAAATCAATCATAAGATTTCAAATATATCCTCTTTGTAACTCCCATATTCAAAATTATGATCAAATATTTTAAATATCAGCAAAATAGAATCTGATCATATCCAAAAAAATATTATATCCATCCCAAAAGAATGTCTTAAAATATGCTTGTTGTCCAAAACTTCATCAAAGTAAAAATATTGTCTTCAACATATAAAACAACATTAATCATCATCAAAATCCATATTTGCTATGAGAGGCATTAGGTCTCTTATCACTGTTGTCCCCTTTTGACTTTTCTTTGACAACCTTTAACTAGTTAGAGCCTTGAGGATGAACTACACTAATAACATGAGAACAGTCATCCTTAAGATGAATGCAAGAGAAGACTGATTTGGTAGATTCTTTGGATGAGATGGAGTGAGTGGTTATTTCTTTGCCCTTTTCTTGCACAGGCTCGAGGACATCTGTTTTAATATTTTACTGGAATGTGATGACTGCACTAGTGAGACAATAGGGGCTATTTGGGCATTTGGATTAATCGGTGGTAGATGTTGTGGTAAAGGAAATGATGCAGTGGGCCAACCATGGTAGTGGAAAGTAGGTTGGTGGACAATCTCTTGCCAACCATAATTGGTGGGTGGCTCTGGTCTCATTGATACATGAGGGACTGAAATGCTGGAAAAGTTTTGATGTGCTTGGAAGGGTGGTCTTTCAGGTTGGGGTTGGAGGATCCCTTGGCATACTAGGTTGAAGAACCCAACTTGGAAAAGGTGGTTCAATTCCTGGGGGTCAACATCAAAATGTATGGAGAACTGAGGTCTTCTATGACCCCTCTGTCAATTTCCCCTGCCTCTGTTACCTCTACCATTACTGCCTCTGCTAAAAAAAGCTCATCCTGTAGAAATATTCAATAAATCATGAAAAATTATTAATAATCCATGCATGAAACTCTACCTAAATAAAATCAAAAGTTGGCTCTATTATCCACCACAAAACACATGCAATCCATCCATTAAAAACTTCATCAATCAATTGTCATCTGAACAGGGAGTGATAGGGTCATTGGGAATATGAGGGGTTTGTAGTGTGCGAAAGATGGTATCATGGATGGGACAATATACATGGATAATGTTCAAGCAATCACATAAATAATTAAACTCTGTATATATCCAACTCTCAAACACCAATCATCAACTAACCTCCATATGCATCCCTTTTGTTTTCATACAGATTTTTCCTTTAAAATGCTTAATAATATAATAGGGAGTGTTATAAGTGTATGTGTGAAAATGAAGGGAATGTAATGTGCAAAAAATGGTACAATTAAAGGGAACCAAATGGTTATTGTTATATCATTTTTCATACAAAACAATACCATCATCGTAACAACAAAATTGCCAAACACTTTTATGTTTCAAAATAAAAATCCAATGCTCTGTTTCAAAATTCCAAGTCTGTTGTTTCAAACTCCAAGACTGTTCACTGTGTAATTTTAAATTATATTCACAAAATTCATTTAATAAATGATTGTCCCAAGAAAAATTCCAACAACTATAACATAACACATCAGACGAACAATATGGCCAAGAGAGCATAGCATCCCAACAACCAACACTAACAGTTGATGTATAGACAGAATGGGTCTGAAACCATTGCAATCGGTATTCTCTAACCACTACACAGTCTCTCAAAATCAACCAAAAGGGACCCCCATGGGTAATGAAACAATTAAACTAAGATTTTAAATAACAAATCTTCCATTCTTTACTTTTGTTCTCGTTCGCAGAGTTCATTCAACAAATATACAGTTTGTCAACAGAGACATTCTATCCAACTAAAAACATGATCACCTCAAGCATGCTAACACAACATGACCATAACTCTTAAACATTGTCTTTCAATACTGTCATAACTTCAATATTGTCATATAATAGATTAGGTTTATCACCAAGTGAGCCTGGTATTAACTCTAACACCATCAAGTAAACAAATCGACAAAACCCCATGACAAAAGAGATGTGAATAGTGAACTTATCCAATGTTGGGTTAGCCACCCTATTGAGATCAATTCTTGCTTCCGAAATTTCTCTCCCCTTCTCTATTTTCCCAATTTATTTTGTCAATTTCTTTCCCCCTTCTACACTTACTCAAATTCCCCTTTTCCTTTTTCCCTTCTTACCTCCCTTTCTAGTTTTTATACTTAGTCATTTTTTCAAAACAGTGGGTTCATGGGTTCGTGGACTCACGAATCCTCATCTCCAATCCACACTCTTTCATATTGAGTCTAACCACCACATTATCCCATACTTATTCATTTCTACAGTCGCAGGTTCCCAGGACTAGCAGGGTCGAACTCTCATATCCCATGTTTTGTGATATACATTTTCCATCCAAGAGATCCACGATCTACATTTTGACCATCGGACTCCCCCATCTTCCAAGTATCTCATTCCTCCTACATTGAGTATGTCCAACCGCATCACAACACTTAGTCGATTTTCAACCTTCTGCAGTCTTGGGTTCGCGGGTTGACAAGTTCACAAAAGTCTCAAATCCTATTTCTCTCTCGTCCATCCTTGCCACCTCCGTGATTTTCCCAATACACATTTAGTATGGTTTAAATTCTAATAACTCATTATGCAGGTCCCATAAATATTTTCATTAATAGGTGAAGGGCTCGAGGAGGTTTCTCATTAAACCACATTAAATCATGATTTGTGGAAGATTATATTATATCTCTCAAGCGTCCATTTCAAATATTATCTAGATCAAAAGAACACTCCCGTCAACTTATGGCAGCGAAATCTCAACAACAGTTCTACAGAGATACTTTGAACATTTTTGGACTAGAGGACCAGAACTTTCAGTGGTCTAGAGCATACTCTTATTATTCATCCTCTTCTGCTCAGAGGGAAGTAATTTGGACGTCTAGAATTTCTCATGAAGGTTGTGTTCCTGATGTTTTTGACTGCAAGGAGTTGGTTTCCTAGTGCACCAAGAAGTATATACCAAACCAGTGGGTGATTCAACTCCAATACCATTCTCCCATCTCCCTGTCGCCTCAAGTATTCCGTAAGATGTTGAGACTCCCAGAGCCAACGCTCACCTTCAAAGGTGAAGATTGCAGAGAATTTTTGAAAAAACATGACAACGGCCTGGATCTCTTACCTGAGTTCTTGGATAATCCCATGACCATCCCTAAAGATATCACCAGATTGCAGGTCATCTTATTAAAAACCCATTTCGGGAAATTTCCTAGTTATTTACTAGAGTTATGGGCCAACAAAATACTGCTAGCATTTCCCGCATGATTCTTTACATATTATATTTTACCATCAAGTAGCAGGCCATTTTCAATTGGGGAAGTTGATTTCCATTGAAATATCTTCCCAGTTGTCTCAATATAAAAAAGATAAGAAATTATTTATGTCTTCTTATTTGGTTTTCGTGATAGTGCATTGCTATCGATTTCCTAAATT
This sequence comes from Picea mariana, assembly GCA_032191745.1. Lineage (NCBI taxonomy): Eukaryota > Viridiplantae > Streptophyta > Pinopsida > Pinales > Pinaceae > Picea > Picea mariana. The sequence goes on from JASDQU010681458.1 coordinate 71,283, forward strand.
GTCTATATGCAAGAATGTGAATTGTGAATTCGACCCTGTGACCTTTTGGTACCAAGATTTTATGGAGGCACAAAGATTCCCTGCATTTTTATGAATTTTTTAACGACCTTGTTTTGGTCCTTCAAGAATTTCTATTTGGAAAGGATACCCCAAGAATATCCGCTCAGGCCAGTAAATTCCTAGATAGAAAGGGGACTTTGGAGCAAATGGAAAACTATAATGTCATCAGGATTTTTGGCTCTAAGGAAAATACTGCCTTTCTTCAATGCCATATATCTGATAGAATGTTTGTCATAGAAGTCTCAAGGAAATATAACTTTTGGCCACATTTTTTTCATGAAAAACGAAAAAAGCAATTTATACCTCTACCTTGGAAAGTTGGGGATTTTGTGTTCAGAAATGTGAACAAAATTGATGAATTCGCTAACCACTTCCACAAATTGAATCTCAAGTACGCTGAAAATATTAAAGGGTTTGAACCTAATGGAATATTTTTGGAACATATGTTAACAGTAGGTTTTAGCAGTTCGTTTATCCATGCAGTTCTAGGAGAAGAAGAAGATAATAACTTGGGCAATCCTACCCGCACTACTAGTGATTAGAGACAATACTCAGTACCAATGAATTGTATAAATGGAGAGGAAAAGGTCCTAGCGAGAAAAGTGCCCAGTCCCCAATTGTTACTCCCAATACTTCAACACCTCAGAGCAGTGCTCCAGCATCCCACCCATCCAAAAAGGCAATCAGTTGTAGTTTAGGAGGAGGAGGAGATAAGAACCCCCCTCCAGGAAAAATTGAAATCTCCCATAAACTTCCTCTGAGGAAAAAGAGGAAGAATATTGTATTAGAAGAAGAAGATCATCACGTCGAAAGTGACATCAATAGCTTCTCCCTCGAGGATATAGTGCTCAAGGCTGACACTAAGAAGATGTTTCCTAACATTGATCAGCCAGGAGGCGCGCCCACCAAAATCAGTCGTTGGAAATTGTTGAAAATGAGATATTTGATGAAGAAGAATCATTTGTATTTCAGAGTGTTATCTTTGACATCGAATCTAAAAAAATAATTATTGAGAAGATTGATGCGAATATTAAGAAGGGGAAATCTCGTTCTGAGGTTAACCTAAAGAATATGTGGCCTTCCCAGGTTTCCAGAATCCATAGAGCCACCAGTGATGCATTGGACGATTCCATTGGCAGTCTCGAAGCTGAAAATGCAAGGTTAAATGAAAGGATTAAGGAACTAGAAGAGACTTTGATAGCTCTTCCATTTCTTGCCAGCCCTTTGGAAATTGTCAGACCAGCCACGCCCATAGCCAAAATAAAAGGATCCTCAAGCTTACTCACATCATCCAAGATCTATGTAGAGACTAATATCAAGAAAAAAATGGCACTAATTACAGAAGATTGGGAAATTTCAAAGAGCATTGTTGCTTTTGGCTCAAGGGTGCATGCCTCTCTTGAATATCTAGAGATTGAGCTAAAAAATGAAGAAGGTTTCTACCACAATGTCGTGGTACCCTTTGGTATTAAGTTACCAACATGTTAGAGCTAAAGAGAAGAGAACAAGACCTTCCCTCTCCAAGTTGGATCAAGCAGTTGAATACATGTTGAAAAGAGAAAATAAAGAACTTGAACAACATCATATAGGCATGCAACCAAGCCATAACAAGGAGAGAAGAGTTGTTCAAAAGGCTCATGGAGGTGGACCTAGCCGGAAGCACTAATGAAGTCCAAGATCCCAAGTTAATCCTCAACTCGTTGTTCATAAAAAAAAAACAGTTCGATGAGCAAGTGGATATTTTTACAGGATTATCAATTGAAAAATTATATGGCATAATTGGATATGATGAGAATGCCATAGATAACTGGCTAGTAGACTACTTCATAAAAAATTAGGATATTGAAGAAACATTACATGGGATTTCCATTGATCTTTGAGACTTGGAGGGTGAGTTGTTCAATATTAAAATCCGGCATGAAATCAACACGGCACCTATGAAAAGTTACATCGAGGAATGGTTCAATAAGGTTATCGATAAACTGACAAATGAAGGGAAAGAAGTAGTTGAGACGGTTCTTGTAACCGTTGATGACAACAATAAAAGGACATTAGCGAGAAAATTAACGGAGAACGGACATCATAGTAAGCTTGCGCTGATCATATCCTTATTTTCTCTACCAAGTCCTTCATCCAGTTATTCCGCCTCTTTCACTAGAAAGGTTTAACCGAAGACTAATAACTTCTTCTTTTTTCTTCTTACCAGGTCTTGTTGATCCTTCCACCACCAACTGTCTTCTTTCTAAAAGATTATTTCTTGTATTTATTTGCTTTATGGTCCGGAGGAGCCCCAATCCCAGTCTTTAAGACAAAAACATTTTCATTTTCAGGAATATGTAATAGACTATATATTTTTGATAATTCCAAGAGAACTACTTTGGGAACAATCTCGACTGTGCTTTGTAACCTTGTTTTCAGAATATAAAGTATTTGAGGTTGATCTATCATTATATTTATTTGAGCTTCCCATGTATCCACTATGTTAAATTTCTCTTGTGCATGCGTGCCATCTTCTTTTTTGTTTTTATGTGATCAAAAATATTTATCTTATACTATGATGGATGTGAGGAACTTGTGTTTATTTTAGACGTGTGATGTGTGTGATTCCTGGACTTGTCTCAAGAACTTTATTCGAAAAAGATAATTAAAATATTTTTCTTTTATTTACTTAATATATTTATGTTCTTTGAATTACTATGATGGACTTCTATCAAGTCCCACTTTCTGAATATTTAAAAATCTCAAGAAAATCTAAAGAGGAGTACCACCTCTATAAAAACGCAGGGGGATTTACATCCTTGTGAGGTTGTCGTTTCGGTCTGAACAGATTCAAGCATCAACATTTTTGGCGACCATACTGGGGAATGAGCTAAAATATGAAATTTGGTCTAGCATTTTGAAAGAATATATGACTTTGCCTCAAGCTGATCAGCCTCACCTGGAAATTGGATTGAACAACCAACGAAGCATCTTGCATCAGTTATACAACTTGGTAATATCAACATCCGAGACCCATGAATATTTAGAAAGGTCATGGCAAACCTTGGTCCAAGAAGAAGAAAGATAAATCCTTTGAAGACAGAGTAGAGAGGAATGACAAGATCGAAGAAATCAAAGGCTAGCTAGAGAAGCACAAGAATAAGGTCGGTATTGAAGCTGGACCAATACAAGGGACCCATTACCAAAAGTAAAAGAAATCAACTCTTTATTCTTAGAAGTGAAAAGCCTATCCCTGGAATCTCTCCAGACATGGCAGAAATAAATGAACAACCCTGAGATGAGGATCATGAGGAGAGACAAGGAGGTGGAAGAGATGCTGCAAGAAATCAAAGAAACACAGGATTTGAAAATCGAAGAAGGGTAAGAGATTCCACTCTAAATCTTATAGGTGAGAAACATGATCCCCCTGTTCTCCCTAAGGGCACCCTTAAATAATTCTCTAGATATGGAGCAATCGATGCAAAGAGGCATCTGCACTTATTTCTTAATGTTTGTGATTTTCACCGTGTTGATTATGACGATGTCATGGTAAGGTTGTTTCTCCAAAACTTATCAGGAAGAGTTTATGAATGGTATACAATGTTGCCCAATAGATCCATTTGCTCATTTAATGACCTCGAAGCTATGTTACAGACTATGTCCACCCATCCAATTGCTTACCATACCCTTCTCACTGATTTCACACAGATTGGGTTGAGGAAGAATGAAAGGATACAAGATTTTAATCTCAGGTTCAATAAAACCTTGAGCAGGATCCCAGAAGATAAAATACCAAATGACCCTATCATTCTCGGTTGTTATAAGAATGCAATGCCCCCAAATGTAAAATATGCTATCAGAACATCCCAAATGGATACTTTGGAGGAGGCAGTGACTAAATCCATTGAGATGGAAGAAATCATGATTGAAACAGGCGATGACCCCGATATTATACTAGGAAGAGTACAAAGGTAGTTGGGAGGATTAAATATTGATAATCAAGGAGATTTCAGTTCAAGAAAGAATGAAGAATTCAAGACTCGAGTGGCTCAGAATCAAACAACGGGAAGAGGATTTTTCAAGGGAACCATACCTGACGTGAAGGTTGACCCTGTGGCGGCACAGGAAACTAAGCACAGGATAGAAATTGCACAGATGAATAAAACCATCAAACAAATGCAGAACGAGATAACCAGACTAATAAGGGGAGATAATTACATGCCAAACCCAAGAATTCCAATCCCAGAGAAAAGGAGGAACCCTCCCCTAGAAAAAGGAGTGAGGTTTGAGAACATAGATAACCCGCAAATACCAAGGGTTCCTAGACAGCCTACTCCAAATGCGGTTGTTTTGGATGATGTCTATAAGGAGCAATTGATTGAGAAAGAAAATTATTACTCACCTGATGATAGCTCCGAAATTGTGCATATGGATAGATGTGAGACGTCCATGTATATTTTTGGATAGGGCGAAAACGATCCTAACTCGCAAGAAAACGTCGCCCAGACAAGAGGGTTTGTAAATAGACCAAAGAATAAAGGTGACTCTAACAAGGAAAAAGAAAAAGAAAAAACAAATGAAAAAGTGTCAAATGAGAAAGTGACAGATGGAAATGGAACTAAAAGGAAACCCCTGGCGTCGAAATCCACTCAAATGACATATAATGTCGTGGAGGACTTAAGTAAATTAAGGATAACTTTTCCCTTTACATAAATGGTGAAGATTCCCCAACAAAGACAAATTATTTTGAAGTTGTTGGATGATCCATCTGAAAGAACTGAAGTTGTCATTACCAGTCTAAAGCAGAGCCAGATCCCGTCAACTGCCAAGCTGAGAGGTGAAATTACGCCCTTCTACATTTCAATTAAAAATCATGATGTTGCATTACATAATTGTTTAGTTGAAACTGGCGCGATAAATAATATAATGCCACTTGTGGTCATGGAGGCATTGGGCATGAGTTGCACTAAGTATTATGAAACTGGCGAAATCATATATGCAATCGGTTCTAGAAAAGTCCCAGCTTATGGAGAAATCAAGGACTTTTATGCTTGGATTACAGCAGCCCTTCATATCATTACAGTTTTCAATATTATTGTGGTATACCTTCCCCCATCATATGGAGTTGTGTTGGGAAGAGATTGGACATCCATGATCGGTGGATATATAATGAACGATGGAAGTTGTATGATGCTACCAGACAAAGAGGGAGCGATGATTAAAGTACCTCGTGAACCTAGAAAACCCTTCTCTTTCAAGAAGAAGGACAATGAATTGATGGAGGATTACATAGATGCCAGGATTGGAAACGATGTTATCCTAGACATGGAGCATAACAAAATCATAGAGAAAGTTAAAGACGTCGAGAATTAAGAGTGTTTGTTTGAAGGTTATTGAAGGATGTCGTTCAATGGAGCTTGTTCAAAATATGGGAATGGAGTTGGAATTGTTCTATTGAGCCCAAATAAGATTATGCATCCACATGTTGTAAGACTGGAGTTTTCATACATAAATAATGAGGCATGATATGAAGCTTTGATCCATAGGATGTGTTAGAATATAATGGATGTGCTCATTTTACCATTAACAATATCTCTATTTTCACCCAACCATAGGCCGAAGCCACCCTCTGAGCACCTTAACCTTGATAGAGAATCACTCCGGAAGCAAACCCTAGGCTAGATAGCCAAACAAGGGGTAGCGCATCTTTCCCCAAGGATAGCACACCAACAAGAGCTGATCAGATATTCCAAACCTTAGCAAAGAGATATTCCAAGCCAAAACCGATCTGCTAGCTGCAACATCTGCAATGGAAGCTCTCCTCCAAACCTGTGCACAAAACTGGGCATTGAAGTGCGCACAAGTGCTACTCTGCAATTCTGAGACTGCCTGCCAGAATGAAGATTGGCCTTCTGTATTTATAGTAATTCTAGCTAACTGCCCGAGCCAACTTCTCATTCTGGGTATCTGTCTATTCAGTATATATTGTTTCCTCTGGCCGACTTCTTCTCTTGGAGGCTAATAACCTAATATAAATTATCTTCTTGAGCCGACAAGTCTCCTAAGGTTATTAGCCAACTCATTAGGGTTTCTTCTTGCTTCCCGGAGTATTCTATTCTCGTCAGGTTTACACGTGGAGGTAAATACCTTCCACATCTACCATAATATCAACACTCCCTCCTAGCTAGGGAGGTATTATAGGTAATGGTCTTGACCACAAAACATACCATTCACCCAGTAGAATCAACATAGTCGTCTAGACTATCTCATGACTAGATCATGAGCACCATCATCACCATCAATGTCATCAGCTGCATCATCTCTCAGAACCATACTCTATCTGAGTAATTAGACATGATTCTCACTCCACAGAGTGACACAAGAGATATTCTTCTAATCTAGAAGAATGAATGTTCTAAACCATTTTCTGTCTGGGAAAACTATGCTCATTGATTATCCATCTAGTTGATAATCATTTTCAACACTTCTGATAGTCTTCAAGGAAATCGGAACAATATCATTCAATAGAACACAACTGTGTCTATCCATAGTAGTACACAACTACAATCTAGTGGTACACTACCACACCAAGTAGCACACAGGTACTTGATCAATGACGTATAGTCACAAACAGTGGAGTAAATCCACCACGGTAGTATACATCTATTGTCTTCATAACAATCATCTGATATCAACCTGCACAGAAACAATGTTATGATATACAACTAAATCATCTGGGCCATTCTTCCACTCACATCTGTGAAATCTCGGAAGAGCATATGCCCTTAAAAAGTAAGACATCAATGATGAGATATCTGGACTATTCTTCTCAAGCAAGGAAGAACAACTGTCCTGATTTCTGAGCCTGGACCATTCCCCACCCTAGGCCATTCTTCCAACACTAAACAAAGTGTAACCTGGAGAGAATGAATCTTCCCTAAGGAATGTCTGTCCATAATTATTGAACCTAGACCATTCCCCACCCTGAGCCATTCCTCCAGCACTAAACAAAGTGCAACCTAGAGAGAATGAATACACCCAAAGGAATGACCGTCCGGACCATTTCCCCTATTTACCACAAGAGGAAAATACTGTCATGTACCAACCTCCAAAACAGACCATTCCTCATGTTAAACACAATGAGAAATAGTTGTCCGGTGAGGCGGGCCAATCTTATTGACTAACCCTCAAGAAGAGAGACTTCCCTAGACCACTTCCCATGTTAACCACAATGGGCAGTCGTTGTCTATGGTACATCAGCAATATGGACCATTTTTTGAACTGGAAAATGTTTGTCCGTTAGAAATCTCAATCCATTTTCCAAACTGGAAATAATCTACTCATCTTGGACCATTTTTCGAACTAAAAAATGGTTGTCCATCAATCAATAATACATCAGTGCTCCCTCCCAACCTAGGATTCATCTCTTCCTTTATCAATAAGGAAGTCGTCTCCACGAGCTCCAACTTGAGTATGCAAACTCTTTCATCTTGGACATAAGCTTGACCAAAATGTCTGCTTATTTTCTCATCTGTGGAGATATGTATTGGAGAACCACTTTTCTCCTTTCTGGACTTTATCACGGACAATGTAATGCTTGATTTCAAATGTACTTCGGTCTAGAACACTGGTTTTCTCTGAAGGCTTCATGTACCTCTAATCAATAAAGTATATCATTGTTGGAAAACTGGAACATATCCATGTGGCACTTCTTCTGTCATCATGAGATCTGATCTTCTGAGTAACCATCTTGATACAATATCTATGTTATAGAAGATATTCACCACGCTTATGTTGTACATTGGAGGTTCTCCACCAAGTTATCTTCTTCCATCTTCATACAAGGGTCTCTTTCTGGTATGATTCAAAGTCTTGAGGTTGCTCTTCATACGCTCTCTGTTCAATTTCTCTAGAGAACAGTCTTTGCATTCATCTTGATGTAGAACTCCAACCTATGGATATTGCAGATGATATAATGACTTATGTAGACGTATGTTTGGTTTACTGGAACAAGTAATCATCATGGTTTTCTTCCTCCATCTGGGAGAACCTCTAGTTCTAGATTTTGCAATGCTTGCATATCACAATTTTTAGTTCCTCTGCTTGATTGCTTTTATCGAGTTCATATTAGCTTGGTAATCTTGTGATTCTTAATACAGTGACTGATTGTTCAGGCTTCTCTTCTTTCTTGGAATATTCATGTTCTTCCTTATGTTTTTATTTATCTCTTGGGTCCATGGAGTTTCTTATAGATTCCATGCCCTAAAGATTCCACTTCTTTCTTTCATCATAGGATCACAGATCTGGATGGACAACCAGGGATACTTTAAGGCTTCTCTTCAAAGAAGAAATCTTCTGAGATTGAACTGAACAC